>CM030358.1:362422680-362467680 GCA_017893485.1 Hemerocallis citrina | reverse complement strand
AAACCCCTCAAAACTGAAAATAATACTCATAAAAATATAGATTTTGCACCCCTCAAATTCATTACTTGAACCCCCAAAATTTGAAAAATCAAAAATTTGTACTTTCGAAATTCGCTCAAAAGAACCAATCAAACTTCATACAAATACTAGATTTAAACATATACATATACTCACCTACATGCATACTAGGATCTTCAAACCCTAACACACAAATCCACACAAAACTCCATCAATACCCGAGCCTCAACTTAAAACCGAAAGCCAAAAAGCACCCAAACAGTGGCTCGAGGTCTGCACAGTGATCGAGTTGCACTGTGCAACCCCGGGCACTGTTGAGCCCTCCAAACCAAAGCCCTAGGGTAAGGGTTTAACCCCCAAAACTCTAACCCTGGTTCACCAATCTTCAAAAATATACATTTTTTTGTTTTCAATGGGTTTTTGACATAAATCCATGCATAAAATTTTTAATACTTGACTCATGATAACTCACATTAAAACTTGCAAAATTTTCATCTTTTCATTACTCAATTCATGTTCTTGAATCATATACCAAGTTTCATACATCTGCAACACATATAAGTCCAATAGATCTATAAAAACTAGATCTTTCATACATTAAAATTTCTCATCACACAAGAACATACTAGTCATGATCGTCATATTTGAAGATTTGATTTTTATCTCAAGTGATCATCAAATTTTCATTTTACAAACATCTCTACAATCAACTCATGGTAAAAATCTACACTCGTGCTATCACATCCATACATCTACATAAAAATACTCACTAGCATGATAATCTATTCTACCATGAATAAAACAAATCAAGAGAGATGGAACGTTACCCACCTCAAGAAGAAATTGTTGCAAACTAGAAACCTTCTCCTCCAAGCAAAAGATCCACTCCAAAACTCAAGAAAATTGCCCAAAATAGCCACTACAAGAGGAATGCCAAAATCCTCTGTTCAAACCCTCTCTTATAAGACCCGGTGCTGGATTTTTAGGGTTTTTTATCGCAATTTTGCAATTTAGTCCCTCAATAATCCCAAAATTACACAATTATATATTTAGTCATCAAACCAAACCAACTTGGTAAAATCTCATCCCCCAAATCTCTCTAATGTCAAAACCGGCCATGATATGCAGCCAACCATTTTTTTGAAATTTAAATTTTCCTCCAATGCCTTTTTTTGCAAGAAAACTTCTTTTTTCGAAATATTTACAAAGTAGTTTCTTTTATTCAGAACAATCAAAAAAATTCAAATATGTGAAATAATAAATAGTAGAATTTATTCATCAACTCAAAATTCCAAAACTTGCATTTCAAAAATATTTGCACGTGTTTTGCACTTGCAAAACGAAAATTTTACACAAATTCAAAATGATTAAATAAATTGATTTAAAAATTATTTATTAATTCAAAATATGGTATTTAAAATTCTGGGGCGTTACACTATAGTATGCCAATCACAGCACTACAATATTATGATGCTTCTACAGTATCCACACAAACAGATCAAATCAAGCTTTCCCTCACGCCGCGGTGCTAGCTGTGGGAAGAGGATGTTCCTCACTTGATATCTAATATGTACACATATAAAGACTTGATATCTCATATCCATGACCTGTGAGATATGATCATCAGTCTATGCACATACTAATTTCTATGTATTATTGTTGTCCTAATTCACAATAATACTTGACTAGGAACAATTTAGAATAATGTTCAACTAATAGGATCTCACAATCAAGCCATGCATTTGATATCCCATGGTAATGAACCTACTATTCTAAGAACTTTATTATGTTTATTTAATCACAATAAACAATACGGTAAGAAATATCTCATATATGAAATAAATATCATGATACAATATAAACTAGTAATGTCAATACACAACTGGTCTCTAGGGCATACACTAACAATATCACACTTGCACTAGAGCTAATCAGACATACATCTAATTCCTATAGATCTAGTGTGACCCTCTTGCTTTTGCTGTGTGAAAGGCTTTGTCAGTGGATCAGCTATGTTATCATTTGTCGGTACTCTGCATATCTTCACATCTCCCTTATCGATGATCTCTTGAATGAGATGAAAATGCCTAAGTATATGTTTGGATCACTGGTCAGATCTAGGCTCCTTTACTTGTGCAATGGCTCCATTGTTATCACAATAGAGGTCCACCGAGTCCACAATGCTAGGAACCACGCCAAGTTTAATGATGAACTTTCTTATTCAAACAGCCTCTTTTGCTGCATTGGAGGCAGCAATATACTCAACCTTTGTGGTAGAATTAGCTACTGTCTATTGCTTCGAACTCTTCCATCTCACAGATCACCATTTAGGCAAAACACAAAACCCGATTGCAATTTGGAGTCGTCCAAAACACAAAACCTGATTGCAATTTGGATTCATCCTTATCGGACTGGATGCTAGCATCAGTGTAACCCTTTACAACAAGCTCTTCCTCGACTCCATATACCAATAACGAATCCTTAGTCCTTCATAATTACTTAAGAATGTTCTTGACAGCAGTCCAGTGACTCTCACCGAGATCTGACCGGTACCTGCTCATCATGCTCAAATTATATGAGATATCTGGGCGAGTACATAACATGACATACATGATAGATCCAATTGCACATGCATGTGAAATCTTAGTCATGTGGTCTCTTTCATCTTGAGTGGAAGGACATTGAGCCTTAGACAAGCTTACACCGTGCAACATAGGGAGGAATCCTTTCTTGGACTCTTGCATATTGAAGCGTTTCAATGCTTTGTCTATGTATGTGCTTTGACTCAGGCCAAGCAGTCTCCTTGATCTATCTCTATAGATCTTGATTCCTAATACATAGGTAGCTTCACCAATGTCCTTCATGGAAAAGTATTTTCCTAGCCAAGTCTTTACAGACTGTATGGTAGGGATGTTAATCCCGATGAGTAGTATGTTATTTACATACAACACCAGAAATACAATTGTGCTCCCACTAACATTCTTGTAGACACAATGTTCATTTTTCGTTCTTGATGAAACCAAACTTTTTGATTGCATCATTGAAACGAAGATTTCAGCTTCTAGAAGCTTACTTTAATCCATAATTGGATCGTTGCAGCTTACATACTTTTCCAGCATCCTTTGGAGTGACAAAACCCTCAGGTTGTGTCATGTACACATCCTCGAGAAGATTTCAATTTAGGAAAACAATTTTGACATCCATCTGTCATATTTCATAATCGTGATATGCTGCAATAGTAAGCAAGATCCAAACCAATTTATGCATGAAAACTGGGGAAAAGGTCTCATCATATTCTACACCATGAACATGCTTGAAACATTTAGCCACCAACCACCCCTTAAAGGTATGCACATTACCATCCATGTCAGTTTTCTTTTTGAAAACACATTTGCACCCAATAGGTTTTACCCTTTTAGGTGGGTCTACCAAGGTCCATACTTGGTTGTCATACAAGGATTCCATCTCAGATCTCATGGCCTCAAGTCATTTCTCAGAGTCTGGGACTTTTACAGCTTCCTCATAAGTCGTAGGCTCATCTTGATCCATGGGCAATACATCACCATGTTGAGTCACGAGAAATTCATATCTCTCGGGTTGATGAGGTATCCTACTAGACTAACATAAGCCTTGTGCTACTTGAGCAGGTGGTTGTTCCACAACAATTTGTGGAGCCTGCTCCATTTCCACCATTGGTTCGCTGCTACTTTCCGAAGTTTGAATTTCTTCAAGTTCAATCGTTCTCCCACTGATTCTTTTGGATATGAATTCTCTTTCAAAGAACACAGCAATCTGTGCAACAAATATTTTGCCTTCAGTAGGATTATAGAAATAGTATCCCTTGGTTTTCTTGGGATATCCTACAAAGAAGCACTTATCAGATTTGGGACCAAGTTTATCAGATACTTGGCGCCTTACATAGGTTTCACAACCCCAAATCTTCATAAAAGACACAGTAGGATGCCTCCCAATCCATATCTCATTGGTGTCCCTTGAACCGTTGTAGATGGAACACGATTAAGTGTGAAAGCAGTTGTTAATAGAGCATGTCCCCAGAAGGAGCTTGGAAGATCTACATGACTCATCATGGATCAGACCATGTCTAACAAGGTCTGGTTCCTCCTCTCAGAGACACCATTCTATTGTGGTGTTCTAGAGAGAGTGAGTTGATATATTATCCCGCACTCTTTTAGATGGTCATCAAAATCTTGGCTTAAGTACTCACCACCTCGATCAGATCGAAGAGATTTAATACTTTTACCAAGTTGGCTTTGTATGTCATTCTTGAGTTCTTTGAACTTTTCAAATGACACTGATTTGTGTGTCATTAGATGCACAAATCCATATCTACTGAAATCATCAGTAAATGTAATGAAGTACTGAAAACCTCCTCTAGCCAATGTTTTGAAAGGTCCGCAGACATCACTATGTATGAGACCTAAAAGAT
The DNA here is from genome assembly GCA_017893485.1 of Hemerocallis citrina. Lineage (NCBI taxonomy): Eukaryota > Viridiplantae > Streptophyta > Magnoliopsida > Asparagales > Asphodelaceae > Hemerocallis > Hemerocallis citrina. The sequence continues at coordinate 362,463,215 of CM030358.1, read as the reverse complement.
CGCTAGCTCTTTCACCTTTTCCAGTGAACTGAGCTTTTGACATCATGCTCAACAAACAAGGTTCACATACCTCACATGATTCAAAATCAAATGAGTCCAAGAATCAATCTTTATGGAGTTCGGAATTTCATTCATTCACATTCCAAGAATCACATGATTCAAACAAATGGTTCACATACCTGTTGGATCCTGTAGGCAAGGCAAATAACACTAGAGGGGGGGTGAATAGTGTTGTATAAAAATTAATTAAAAATATTAACTTTTCGTACTGTTAAGTCGACTGCAAATAGAAATACAGTCGACTGTTGCGTCAGATAATAAGAGTATTTTACTGAAGAGTTACAATTCTGATCAGTCGACTTATAGCGGAAAACCAGTCGACTTACCAGACAAGTTTTTGAAATAAAACTCAGATAAATTGAAATTGCAAGTTGATAGAATACAACCACAGAGAGTCAATCACAGCCAAACCCAACGATATATCCTGGTTCGGTCCTCCTGACCTACATCCAGTTTCCAAGCAACCCACTTGAGATTTTCCGCTATTCTTGAAAAAGTACAAGAATACTCTACGGCTTTCGACAACATCAATGTCAAATCCGTAGACCTCTCTCACCACTAGAGAAAGCAAACCCACTCTACACCCTAGAGTGAAAACCAACTCTAAAACCAAGAGTCCTACTCTCCAACCGAGAGGACCACTCTCACAACCCGAGAGTAAAAATAACAACAAAAATTGAGTTTACAACAACCTATAGCCTTATATGTGATAGAGCTTTTTATAGTGGCTATTAGTTCAACTTCTGAATTCAGTCTAAAACGAAATCAATGTTATATTAGACTGAAATTCAGAGAACCAAGTCTTAGAGAGTTTGTATGCTTTTGAAATACTTGAAAACAAAAGACTTGAGAGTTTTTAGAATGCTTGGAACCTTTTCCAAATGATTCCTATACTCTATTTATAGAGTAAGAATCAAGTAACGTTGTAAAACAGTTCCATAAACCGTAATAAAAAGGATATAAAAGTTTTGAATTTGAAAAACAAGTTTTAAATTCAGAAGTCTGTCGAAACGGCTTGAACAGTCGAGTGGGTTTCCATAATGATTCGACTGGACAGAGCTTGTATGAGTTTAGGCAGTTTCGTACTATGACAGTCGACTAGTTCCAAGGAGTGGTCAACTGGTACTCATACAGCTGAACTTATTCAAGCTTGTTTTGACATTTTGATTTTGTAAAACACTCAGATTATTTAAAGTCTGTGTGAGTGTGTGTGTGTGACAAGGCTATTACAAGTTTCTAAGACTCAAAGAAAAGAAAATACAATATTAAAAGACACTTTGTTTAAACATTTGAAACACTTTGAATCTTGCCTTGAACTTGAGTCTTTGTCTTGAGCTTAAGCCTTTGTCTTGATGTCTTGATGTCTTGATGTCTTGAAGCTTGATCAATTACTCTTGAAAGCTTCATCAGTTTGTGTTGCCTTTGTGTTTTGCACCATGGTATGACTTTGATACACTCTGCAAGAGATATGTGGTAGAACAACTTTGTATTGTGTTGTAGTCATCAAAACCAAGAATCAACAATACCCTCATTATTCATATTTTAAAATTTCATTCATTCACATTCCTAATTATTCTCTTGTTCACACAACTTAGTTACTTGTATAACTAGTTTCATAGTCTTATCCAACATTTCAAATCAATATTCTCTATGAAAAATGGATGGTTTGTTCATCCCCTTCTAATAGAATTCTCAATGAAGTTGTAACTACATTCAATAGATTCTTTTTCTAAAAAAATATGATATTCACTTCCAATTTTATTCTTGGACCAACTCAAATTAACTCTAGATCGAGTTTAACCCAAATGATAAAACCTTTAAAATACTTCTAGTCAAAATAATCAAAGTTTGCTTCTTAATCAAAAAGTAAATTAGTATTTATTTAGTTCCAAACTCCGTCTTTATATGTAACCCCTGTTTCCGTAAATACATATTTTGCAAATATTCTCTGTACTTTGATTATCTATAAACTTTTTTTTGTGTGTATTAAATTCGTTTTGGATTCTCTATTAAAATATTTTCTAATCAAAAATTGTATTTATTTCGAATAATTGTATATATTAATTTTAATTTCTATTTTTATTTGATCGACTATTTATATTATATTTTGTTATTTTAATAAATCTGTTAAACTCGAATTTACATTTTGATATACATATATTATTATTATTACTATTATCAGTATTATTTTTGTTAGTGTCGTTATTTTGCAGTATCATTGTTTTTATTGTTAATATTATTATTATTGTTTTATTTTACGCTGATCATACTTTATTTTATACGTATTCATTATTTGATTTAATGTACATGTATATATGTATGTTTTATAAACTTTATAATCCTAATTGTTCTCCTATTGGATTTTCAAACCCAAAAACCTTATAGCCTATCTCTTATTGGATTCAAACCCGCATCCATTAACCCAATACCCTATAACCCTATTCATAAATACCCTAATAACCTAACCCTAGCTAACCCTAAACCCTATTACTGTACAGACCCCAGCCGCCAACCTTCACCCCCTACCTCTCTTTCTTTCTCTCCTCCCTCGTTCTGCATTTTTCCCCGCACCCATCGTCAACCACCTTCAACCCGTCGCTCGGCAAAACCCCCAGTCGACCTCCTCATCCAGCACCATCCCATCGAGCCTCCCCTACACCCGAGCCCCTCCACCTTGTTCTGTCATCTTCAACCTCGCAATGGCCATTTCATCGTTGCTCAACCCATATCCTCATCTTCTACCCCTATCTCCTTAGCCCCACCGTCTTCCCATGGTCGAGCCCCTCGTCGTCTCTCCACTCCTCAAAGCTTCACCGATGCCAGTACACCACCAAGCTCCCCTCCTTCCTTCCTCCCCCATTTCCCCCCGGAACAAAGCTTCCCTACTATCGCCCTCTACTGCAACCGACGAGGCCCCGCAGCCCCTCGTGCCTCTCGCCATCGCTGCCCCGGTGCTCCTCTTCGTCAGTCTCGCACTGCCCTCGCCGTGGTGAACCAGTCGCTGTCGACCCCAGAATGCCAGTGTCACCCCTCGTCGTCGAAGCCAGTGCCGTTGCTGTTGATTTGGAGGGGGAATTGATCTTTTGATCTTGACCGTTCGATTTCATCTCCATCGTCATCAGATCAAGCATATCTCAGCCATCCAATCTCATCAAGATCGTGACGATCATTAGATCTGATCTGATCACCATCATCTTGATCAGATCAGAGCAATCTCAGCCGTCCGATTTTCTTGATCTTGATCGCCATCAAGATCCACGCCGATTCGATCTCAATCGTCGATCAATGCCCTCATCCAATCAAGGAAAGTATCTTCTTGTACAATTTGTTGTTCTAGTACAAGCTTTTATTTGAAAATACTGCAAGTAGATCGTAGTTGTCACTCCCCTTTGGCTTATCGTTTGACGATCTTATTTTATTCCTTATCAACTCCATGATCATATGAGTCACAATCTTTTGTTGATAAATTCATTCACAATTTGTTGGATCCATTTTATCTCTTAATTATTTGAACACATGAAACTAAGAACCACCTTGACTTGTAGATGTATATTGTATGATGTTGATTTTACTTCTTTTGAGTTGAGAAATGAATGTGACTTGCTGATTTGATATCTATTACACTCTAATTTGCATCACAAATTAATTTGGACTCATATTAGTTGATAATCATGTCACTTTCTATACAAAAGAAACCATCTATGTTGCTGTTCCTGTTTTTGCTTGCTGTTTCGACCCTGACAACATCAGAATCTGGACTTAAGTTCTAAACATGAAATGTAGCCCCAGATGTCTAGTTTACTACCCTTTTAATGGAATTGAATTCCGAGTTATACTTTGTGAGTTATCGCAGTTTTACTGCTGCTATGTCTGAAACTGCAGATTCGTAAATTTGCTGCGAAACTTTGTTTTACAATTAAATTAACCATGCTACCTGTAAGATAATGACTTGGAATTTTGCATGCTGATACTAGACACACTAGAGGACATTTCCTAATTTTCTTGGAATTAATTAATAAAGACCTATTTCAGACTTATAAACACAATTTTACAAATTCTGGCTGAACATGAATTATGTGTAGTTTGCTGTTTTGACTCCAGTTGTTACCACTTCTATGTATCTTGTTTATATGTGCTGGAACCGGAAGGGAGTCTAGTTTCTAGATTATCTGACGGATCCAGATTTGCATTCTTGTAGCAACGAGAATCTTAGTTTTGGTGCAGCAACGTCATGCTGTCTAGATTTGAAATTCTCGTCGTTCTTGATATTTCAAATTATTTTGACCCTCGAATATGCCTTCTAACGATCTTAAACTTGTTACCTGTTCTTGATCATGTTTACTTGCCCTATTTCGCACACTTTCATGCTTGTCTTGATAATAATAATAAGTAACAAGCCTGGATTTAAGGGAAAGACCATAGTAGTGGACAATATAGGTAAGTTCTCGGAAAGGGGCCAGTGTTTCCCACTTGATACTTGTCTAATGAACTAGTTATATTATTATTCGATTCATGAATTAGAATCGATTCATGAACTAGTATATTATTACTCGATTCATGGACTTGTTATTACTTGATTTATGAACTAGTATATTATTATTTGATTCATGATCTGTCATGTTATTACTTGACACATGAACTAGTTATATGATTACCCGATTCATGAACATGCTTGCTTGATACTTGATGCCTGAGTATACCGCCCTATAAAATCCACCACTAGGCCTAAACAATAAACTTATGAAGCAACCATGTGGTAAATAGATGGGACGCATGAAGTGCTACCTAGATAGAATTAAACAATAAACTTAAGAATAACTTGTCACCTGTACACACTTGATACCCTTCTTGATACTTGTTACTTGACACTTGTACGTAATACTTGTCACTTGATACGTGATACAACTACATGCTCACTTATTACTTGTTCTTACCACTTGTATTTCTTACCCGATCCTGTTACTTGATTTGTCTTACTTGCTAGCTAGTCCCTTAATTCTTCACTACTTGTTGCATCCTTGTCAATCATATCGTATATCCTTGATTCCAAATCTTCTTTCATATTTTCTTGCACTTATTTTCATACCCTTGCTTGTACTACTTGCGGCCCTAACTTGCACTAAGGGCGTTTGTCTTTGTTTCTCCATTTTCTTCTGCATGATAAATACAGACTTTGGAGACGAGTTACCTGCTGGAGTTGGTGAGCAAACCTTCTAGGCTTCGCTTGGGAAAACTTGCTTCAGTTATTTGTATTTGAGTTTATTTAATTCTTGTTGCTACTTAAAACTTGTAACGGACTTGTAGTCCCGAAGTTCTTTCTTTTGATCCAGATCTTTTTTATTTGGGATATTTACATTTGTTTCAAATATTTTATGTTGATTAATAAATTATTCATGCATGCGTGGTTGAATATTTTTTTAGAATATTTCTTGTTATAATGCTGAGTTGATCCTCAAGCTTATGAATGATGAAAATCATTCGCTGGGCTTTGTCATGCACTCGTATTCCGTATTCCTTTTGGAAAGCAGGGCGTGACATTATATTCAACTCTATCCCCATATTTTCTCCTTAATTCACATATTAAACCTCATAATACAACCCTGAAAAGATAATTAAATGCCTCTTAATTCCTCATAAGCTACATCTTACTAACATTCCAATTTTAAATCCGATTTTATACATTGTAAAAGTTTTGGAAAATTAGATAAAGGACATCAACCCAAGGGTATTAAAAGATCATATAAATTCCAATACTACTCAAAAAAAAAGAGTTATTAGTTTTATAGTTAAGATCATATACATTCATCCTCAATTACTTCGTCTAAATTCATTTGCAAAATAGTAGGTTCAAAATCTGAAAACCGCAACTCATGCTACTTGTAAAAACATAGAAAATCCTATACTTTATGAAACTTTGTGTTCTTTAGATCAAATTAAAGGTATATAAGTATACAATAAGTTTTTAGTTATAAATTTTCCCAAAATATTGTGTCTATAACCCTGAATTCTTCTAATTCTAAAGTAGGGTCGAAATGTTATACAGACTACCACTGTTCAATCTTGTAAAACTCATTATAAATCCAGTTCTTCATGGAAAATCGATTTCTTAGACTCTAAAGAAAGTTTAACGAGTCTACTTCAAGTGTTTAGTTTGACTTTTCTCAAAATACTTCATCTAAGATGTTGAATTGATCAAAATCCGAAATGTGTACAAATTTCCAGCAACTAGCCAACTGCAAACCAGTCTTAAGTTTGAATTTTATTAAAATAGTAAATGACATCCAAATATTATGAAATTTTAAGAAGATGTTACCGACATATACGAAATGCTCCTAAAAAAAATTTAGCTCTAGATCCCATCTAGTTTAATAGATATGATTTTTTGAAGTGCAACTAAAACTTAAAACAGAAACTTAAAAATGTCCCCAAATCAATCATACTATAATTTCACACATTTAATCAACAACGCATAATCTAAACATGAATACGCAATCTATATAGGCTATCATGCATCTAAAAATTCAGACATATCTAACATTCTACTAATAAAACTATATTAGAAAGTTGGAGAAATACTCACCTTAAATGTAGAATTCATAGTAGTAGAACCCCTCAAAAATTGCTCCAAAGCTCCAAGCAAAGAATCCCGGCCTCCTTCTAGCTCCAACCCACAAGCCCTCACTCTTTCTCTTTTTTTTCTTGATTTGCATTCTATTCATGACAAAGGGTGATATATTTACAGGAAGAATGAGTGGTCAAAATGACTCCCCACTTCTCCATGCACTCACCCCACTCTTCCTCATCTCCAATATAGACTGGCCACTCTCATAGTGTGCACAAACACATGCACGTGCATCAAATGTGTGTGTACACCCTTTCATACAAATTTTATTATTAATTTTCATTAACTTAGATGTATGTGTTACACATGGCAAGGTGTACCAAACTAACTGTATTTTAAATGTACATTTAAGTGCATACAAAATTAATCATGAGCTTTAAATTTGTAATTAGTTCTAGTAGGCTACAAAAATGAATTTAGGCCTAGTGGATTTTAATTAAAACAAATTACACAATTGCGACTAGAAAAATGAAAGGAAAAATGTCCACGACTCAAGAAAATTTTAGGAACCAACACATGCACTGCAAACGCGTGCAGTGCACATATCAATACAAAAATAAATTTGAAGGAACGAAAAACAGTCAAAATACAAAATACGTAGAACATGTATATTAATAAGGCTACAGATATTTCATGTAATGGTAAAATATACGTAATCGACACGTATATTGAAAGCACGTGCAATGCACGTACAAACAAAATATTAAATATTTGAGTTAAAATTTAAATTCAAATTGTAACCCATGTTCCCGTATATATGTATTTTCCGTGTATTACCTGGGTTTGGGTTCTTTATAAAAAATTTTGTTTTCTTAAATTCATTTTATTTCAAATTTATTTTGTATCTTTTGTTAAAATCCATTTCTTTCTATTAATTGTATTTATTGTTATTTTCAAACGATTTTTATATTGTAATAAAAACCCTATTAATGTTGTTATTATTATTATTGTTATCAGTATTATTATTATTACTGTTTTTTTTATTATTATTATGATTATGGTTATTATTGTCATTATTGTTATTATTATTATTACCTTTGATTGTTATTATTATTATTACCGTAGTCGTCTTTGGTTACACACACGACATGAAATAACCTAGAAATAGACAATTCCTGTTACATATATGTATGTTGTTCGTGATTTATGATGTGTCGTATGATCTTGCATGCTTGATGTGTTAGTCGTAGTATTCTCGTTGTAGATCTGTAAAATACCCCATACCAAGACATCTATTATACCATGCTTATGTTTTGTTTTGATTTGGATTTGTTGCACTTGAACTAGTCGATTTAATGCATAAGATGATTTCTGTTTTTGCTGCTTCCCCATTTTTGTACAGTATCTTAAACCCTATTAAAGTCAGTAAATCAATTTTATTTGTGAATATAAATCGTAGATTTCACTGTCTATTTTCTAAAGTTTCTAAAAGATCTCAGTTTCGATTTGTGAGTTGCAAGTTATTGCTGTTTTACTACAGAGGTGTAGAAAATTCCAGATTTGGTTTTATGTGAATTCTGTAAAGTTATTTACTTTTATACTGATGTTAAATATAAAATTTGGATCTAATATTTTGTTGAGTATAACTAGACTTGATTGGGATTAACCCCAAATTTTTTTAGATTTATTTGATGACGTCTAAAAACTATTCTATGCATGCAAATAACTACTATACTTTCAGAATTTTCATGTTGTTCAGTAAAGAATCTTAATTTCAACCTGGTTCTACTTGCTGTTGACAAAAACTTTGTGAATATGAAATGTATCCTATTGTATCTATTTTATCACCCTTTTGACGGATCTGGATTTAGATTCATACTTTGTAATCTATTGATGTTTTAAAACTGCTGTGTTCAGAGTTTCAGATTTACAAATCTGTTGTATCTTGCTATTTTCTGATCTTATTTGACTATACTATCCAGGTTGGAATATTATGAAATTGTATTTTCTGATACTAGACATACTACAGAATAACTTAGATTTTTCTTGGATTTAATAAGTAAGTTTTTATGTCGTTTTCCTGTTCATGAATACAACATTGTGATTTCTGGTTGAACACGTTTTCTGGATATAATTGTGTTGAGCCCTATTTCTGTGATTATTATATGACTTGAATATACTTGCTGGATTCGGCTGGGAGTCTATTTTCTAGATTTTCTGACAATCCATATTTACATGTTTCTAGCAACGGAAATCTCAGTTTTGGTGCAGTAGTGTCTTGCTGTCCAGAACTGAAAGTTTCGTTATCCTAGCCTTTTATGCGTTTTCCGTCACCTGTGCATGTTTATGTCTGACCTGAACCTATCCCTTGCCCTTGCCATGTTTTTCCTGCCCTGATTTTTGCACGTATATGCTTGTTTGATAATAATAATAAGTAACCAAGCTAGGGTTAAGGGAACGACCTTAGTAGTGGAAAATATAGGTATGTGTACTCAGAAGGGAGCCTCGTTTCCATTTTATGTTTGATTCATGTTGAGTAATGATCCTGTTGCACTTTATATTTGATTCATGAAACCGTTAATTCGTGAACCTATTAACTTTATGCTTTGATGCATGAACCTGTTGGTTCGTGTACCCTGCTACCTGTTGATTCATGAACCTATTGATTCACGAAATGTTGATTCGTGAACCTGTTTACTACCTGATTCATTAACATGTTCCTGTTACCTGTTACATGAAGCCTGAGTACACGGCCCTATAGAAACCCACCGCTAGATCTAAACGTAATTGCATGTAAGTAGCAGCCATGTGGTAAAAATCTGGGACTCATGAAGTGCTACCTAGATAGAAATAAATACAAAACTTGACATAACATGATACCTATTACATGCTTACCTGTACGTGCTACATAACACCTGTTACATGTATACCTTCTTGCATGATACTTGACATCTGTCACAAGTTACCAGCACTCTGTTACATCATCATATTACTTGAATCTGTTTCTGATTTATGTTAGTCATTCTGTTTTGCTATTATATCCATTCCATGCTTATGCTGTACTCGTTTCCGCTGTTGCTCTATATATGTTTATCTTTTCTTGTACTTGTTTCCTGCACTACAAGCGGCCCGTAACTTGCATTGATGGGCATTTTGTTTCTCTTTTCTTTTGCTTGCAATTTGTTAAATTGCAGATTATGGTGATCAGCTGCCTGATGGAGTAGGTGATCAAAGATTCTATTTGCTGGAGTTCTTACTATATTTACTTTCCTGCAATTCTTGAATAAATGTAATTGTTACATGAATTTTGTATTGGGCAGTTTGACCCAAAATTTATAACTTGTTTCCAGATTTGATGTAACACCCCAATTTTTTTTTTTTTTGAAAACTAAGCCTCCAAATTCAATTCTTTCAATTTCTATATCACTTTAAACATAAACTAAGATAGGTATATTTCAAATAAAATTTTGGCAGAGTCTCCCCTGAAATTTCTGCCCCGAAACACAAAAGGCTTACGGAATTCTACTCTAAATTCTGTAGCTCACAACACAGGCAATATAATCATGGGCTCCCCAGGCCAAAATGAGCAAAATCACACAGGCAATATAAATATTATGCTCTGGGGGCCAAACTCATAACAGAATATCAACTATTAAATAAAAACCATAAATTCCTTTGAAAACATATAGGATTTTTGTAAAAATTTAGGAAAACCTTTTTAGAAGCCAACCATAGAAACCAATACTCCACAACGAGGTGGGTACGGGCTTTCTTACCTCATCACAGCACTAGATCTATATACTTTTACCATAATACAAAATAATACATCAACTATTCACCTTTCTACATATACTAAGTACATAGATAATAGAGCAGCTCCAACAAAGTACAAAATCTAGCTCTATACTACCTCACCATGCTGCTAGCAACCTACAGGAGAGTTAGGGTTGTCCACCCTCAGGGAGGGACCCCCCTAACCCCCAGAAAACATCAGGGGTTAGCTATTTCTGGTGTGAGTATAATTATTAATCTAACAAATAAATTAAAATGGTATAAAGAAAATACTTTAAACTTACAAACTTCAAGTTTAGATGATGCAACCTAAAATCTGAACATAAAAACATCACCAATACGATTTTATATCAAAATACTCTTCAAATCCGCATCCGGTTATATAATTATCCATAATTCACACATTTCATTACATGCTTCACATCAACCTCGTATATATCCTTATTTTACATTTACATAATACTGATTCACATACAATCCCTTACTTATCAATTTGAATTCATCTTCCACAATTATTGTCACATCACCAATTCTTCATTTATAAATTTATAACCACAGGATGCTACTACATATTTCTTCATTTTTATTTAGCCATGCACTTCATTTACTTGCATTATATCAACAACTCACTTACTCATCCTGGAAGTGGTGCCAAGGCAGGTAGTTCCCACCAGGCGAGTAGTTCCCCGACACACTTCCAAGATACACAAACTCATATCACAACATACCTTCTTTAATAACCATTTTCGTAACTAATCTCATAATACAGGTATTTATTTTATTGTATTATATCAAGTATCACATCATAAACATATGCATCTATCCTCATACTATCACATTCATTCATGCCTTAAGACACAAATATAACATTTCATTGCCCATTGCAATTACTCACATTTCATCACATCATTAACATATCACTTATTGAATACTCATTCTTATCGCATCAAAAGCATGTTTTATAACTCATTCTCATCCCGTTATATCATTTAGTTATTACCCAATCTAATTAATAATTAACCTACTTTCATTTTCACTTATATCTCAAGTTACCATTAATTTCACTTTCATTCTCATCAATTTATACTCCATATCCCAAACATAGTTTGGGCAATCACATATCACACCCCAAAGCCGATAGCTTGGGTAATAATCACTGCACCCCAAACACATAGTCTGGGTAATATCACATCACATCTCAAGCCGATAGTTTGGTTATCAATTCACTTCATTTACTATTCATCTTCACTTTATTTAATTCTTCATTTCCATTAATCATTACCACTATCATACCCACTCACCCTACGAATTATGCCAAGGCAGGTAGTTCCTACCATTTCCACAGAAATAGCGAGCAGGTAGTTCCTTGACACAATTCCAAGGTGTAACAACTTATACCATACTGTATTTTACTTAAATAATCATTTACATAATATAGTTACTTCATACTATTCATATTAACACATGTCTCTTTTACTCTTTTCATTCTAAATTAACCACATACTGCATTTCATCCACAACCACTTTCTTTACTCTCACATTTTTATTTACACTTGGTTATTTTATTAGTTTGTCGACCAGTGAGCCACAGTATCCCAATATACCGAAAGCCGACAGCCCAGTAAACACGCGGATCGATGCTCACACAAAGTCTTACTTGTCCTGAGGCTACGTCTTCCTCCCAGCCTATGCCAGCGAGGGAACACCGCACCCCAGATAAACTGGGAACTTCCTCGCGACGTCTGTCATCGAGGGAAAAACGCTGCACCCCAGGTAAACTGGGTACTTCCTCGCGACATCTGTCATCGAGGGAAAAACACCGCACCCCAGGTAAACTGGGTACTTCCTCCCAGCCGATAGCCAGGAAGGAAAAACACCGCACCCAGGTAAACTGGGTACTTCCTCGCGACGTCTGTCATCGAGGGAAACCGGGCCTCAAGCCGATAGCTTGGGCGAAAAACACCGCACCCCAGATAAACTGGGTACTTCCTCCCAGCCGAAGCCAGGAGGTAAAAACACCGCACCCCAAGCCGGTCCTTGGGTATTAGGAGGTCTAGCCCAAACCCCCAGGATTGCTGTAGGTACTGGTCAACAAAATCATCTGTTATTAGCATTAATCATTTCATCTTTCCAGCTTACTTTATTAACACAAGCATTTCACTTTTGATTCACAGACTAGTCATGTCTTTGACTTTAATCACGTGAATTAGTAACACATTTTATTAGCACGTACCATCCTATCCTTTATCTTCATGTCATCATACTACATTATGCATACACCCTGTTATTCAACACATAAACTCATCATATCATATTAATGCATAATATTAATGCGCCAAGATATTTATTTTTCCATAACATCCCACATTAAGAATACCATATTATTCATTACCTCACTGTACCATATATAGGCATACGCCAAGATTATAATATTAATAAAAGAACTACATTATGATATTCCATATCGTAAAAGTATCAAAATGTATACTTCATCACATTATAATATCATATTATTACCCATTAATTCACTACGAACATAATTGTAATGCAAACATATCCCCACTTACTAATTTCATCAATTATCACATCCCGAGTCAATATCATAATATATATATAAAACAAACATACTCCAACCATTCGGGTTTCAAGAAAAGGGACAAAAATCACTTATTTCCTCTAATTAAATCTCATAATACCCAATTATAGCATACTAACTCATACACCATGTTCCATGTAAGTAAAATCACCTATAAGGGCCTATATGCCCCAAAACCTGCACTATAATTACACGGATTTCCAAAATATGATCACAATCATTAATTTCATCTAATTATATCTTATAACATCCATCCATAGCATGCTAGCCCATACACAAGGCTCCGCATATATCAAATTACCTATATCGGCCTATATACCCAAAAACATGCACGAAACATGCACAGGATAAAAATATGCATAAACAATTTAATATATTTAATTTTTATACTTCAACACGTCATATTAACCTATAATATAGGTTTTGTATACTTAAAATAGTTAATTTCCTCAAATATCACAAAAACTCAGTTTCGGGCCCTTAAAAGTCCGTATTTTCCTTCAAAATCAGTTTTTAACATAACTTCTACGAAATACATCAAAAAGCCACGAAATTCGGCCAAAATATAAAATATTTGTAAATACAACATACTCACCTGACGGATTGAGCAAACGATGTCCCACGTCCGCCCGGTAGCCAGTCGAAGTTCAACTTTTTCCACCTAATTAGAAAATTATAGAACCGATTAGCTTAAAACTCAAAACTCGACCTACGGACCTCAAAATTTGAATCCGTCTTCACCCACGCATCACAAATGACATATGTAGGTGAGCCACATCGATAGATTTCGAATTCGGGTCCTAATACAAACACTCCCTTATTGATCGGAGGCTTTCTAATAAGAAAAAATCATATTTTGTAAATTCTTTAATCCTCTTTGTCCTAATCTCTCAAATTAGGGTTAATAATAATAATAAGACTCAATTACACCTCCGAACCCAACAAATTCTCACCTAAATCTCGCTCGGGCATTTCACCGAACACCCGGCGTGCATACATGGTATACCCATATTTTTGAGATTCCGACGGAATTCAAACTCCGTAAAATTTTCACTAAACTCATTCTAAATTGTTTCCTCCTAATACACAACAATTTCTATAACTCATACTTATCAATTATTCTATTTATTATCCAAATTCTAAAGCCAATACACAAATTAATTTATAACTCACAAACCACTCAATTTCTTAGCAATCTTCATTCTCTATAATTACTAGCATTACCTAATTACCCTACTATATCATTTTCTAGCACTAAACTCAAAATCATATATTCACATAAAATAGGGTTTCACCATTTCTCACCTTACAAAACATATCCTTGCAAACGGACTCCAAAATTGAAGAGAGCACCTCAAAAATAGCCTTAACCCTCAATTTTTCTTGAAAAATTGGGTTGGAAAGCTAGGGTTTTGGAAACCCATGTGTTGGTCGGTGGTGGGGGTTTGATTCTGGCCGAAATCAGAATGGGGGGAGGAGAGACGGGTATGAAAATGTAAATAAGGAGGTAAAATTGTTTATAAGTCCCTATTTGACCATAGCTTTATTTATATATCCTTCTAGTTAACTCTTCTAGAGTTTTTCATGTAAAAATCACTCCATAATGTACTTAAATTCCTCCCAAACATAAAATAAAATTAGAAATGCATTTTTATGCATAATTGAAACCAAAATCAATAGTTATAAACGATAGCAATACATATAATTATGTATACATACAAATATCGCAATATTTCAGAAAAATACTTTCAACTTCAAACTATAATTTAATAACTCGAAAATTTAAACCCCTTTAATTTACAAATGCCCCAGAAAAATTTCGGGTCAAATCGGATTCGTCTCCTCCGAGAAAACTCATCCCAAAACTCCTATATTTCCAATTTTTCCCGTTTAATCCCAAATTTCAATTTAATCACTCTAATACCCATAAAATCAATTAATATGGGTAAATATACCCAGAAACATATTTTTTAAAATAATTTAAACCAAATAATTGAGAAATTAAAAAAAATAGATGTTACATTAGACTTATTTGAGATTTAGTTATTTTGTTTCAAGTAAATCATGTTGGTATATTAATTCATTCATGCATGCATGGTTGATTTCTCCTTGTTTATTTCCTGTTTATTCCTGTAAAATATTGAAAAGATCCTTACAGCTTATGAATAGTGAAAGCCATTCGCTGGACTTAGTCACGTATCCGTATTCTATATTCTTTTTTGGGAAGCGGGGCGTGACAAGGTTTTTAGTGGTATCAGAGCCCATGTTTGACTGATGTATTAGTTTGACTAATATGTTAGACAAAATTTGACTCGATCAAGGATTGGCTCAACAGTACACAGACCACGCAGTAATATGAACAAATTATAATCAATTTGATCTGGATACTAGTCTTATTCCATTCATTTTTCCCTCCTTATTCAATCCCTTGATTCCTTGTTTCTTCCATCCTCTTTGATTGATTTCTTCTTGGGTATTGTTACCGCTTAATCTGGTGTGGGGGTAAACAGATAGAATTTGTGGGTTCGTGGAAAAACCTGAATAGCGAATCCAAGCCTGTTCGTCAGAATTGGGCTGCTGGCTTCAGACCCGTTGGTGGGTGAAATTACTGTTTTACTCCTGAGCTTCAAGATTCATGCCCGATTTGGACGATTCCGATTAAACCCCATTTTTAGCCATATCAGGTATGAAATAATTTCTTTTGTACTCATATTCCTTTGATTTTGGTGTCATCCATTCTTTTCTTTCGGCTTGGTTTGTCGATCGGCATTGCTAGATCTTCAACGATATGTTAGCAGCTTGGATCATCACCAGGAGAGAAAGTGTCGTCTCTGTAGCGCCCCTGAATTTCTAATACAATATCTTAGAAAATACGTGGCACAATTCCCAGCATCAACTTCAATGTAATAGTACACATAGCCAAAAACACAGATAATTTTTATTTCAAACTTTTGTTACAGCAATCATTTACAAACACAGCGGAATACAAAACACCTTGAATTACAAACTTTCTTTTTACAACACTTCTTTACAAATTTTACACAAAAGCTCTGTTACATCAATTTATCTCAAGCATCCAAACCCCAAGCTCTAAGCAATAACAACCTGTAAAATATGAAGTTAGAGATGATCCCTAACCCCCAAAACTAAAGGGGTCAGCCATAAAGGTGTGAGTGACATAAAAACAAACAACATAATTAAATCATAAAACACTGAGTCATCAACAACATGCATTAAGAACAATAATAAATGAATGAGAAATAACAAGTAAGTAAAGCATAAAAACATCATGGAATGAATACAACAAGTGAAGCTAAACTAAGTGTCAAGTGTAGGAAAAATAGGAAAACACACGCATAAAACCAAGTCAAGAAAACACAATCTATATGCTGACTCTCTAATGCATACTTGTCGGATTCTATGCATTCCATAGTACATAGGTCCGGTGCAAGCCCTTAACGATCTCCACTTTATAGGGATAACCCCTCGTTATGCAACTAATCCTACTATGGTGATGGGAAACAAGATCCAGAATACTCCGCGAATAGGCACTACAGCCCTCGACGCGCAAGCATCATGTAAGATAGCTCAAAAACAACAACCAGAGAATCATCTCCCAAACCCGTGTACCCCACGAATAGGCTTGCAAGGCCCTCGACGTGCAAATACACCAGATACATTCCGTGAATAGGCCTGCCGACCCTCAACACGTGAATGCACACTGCATGCTCCGTGAATAGACCTACAGACCCTCGACACGCGAACACACAAATGTCCTCTCGAGACAGAACAACAGACAGTCCTGGAACGCATCCATTGGACTAAACAAACCAAGAGCCTATACTTACGTTTCCCAAGTTCCATCACATCCCCACTAGTGCCTGTCCTTAAGTTGGTTATTATTAAAACACAAAATCTCCATCTCTAGAGTTAGTGTATCCTGCCGGACTTAAATACTCAACAACAACTAAACCAAGACCCCCCAGGTCTAACTCAACAAATCTCAACTGCCAGTTCACAGGACTCTTACTCAACACCTAGAGATCTCAACAAGACAAAAACTCACTAATCCATCGTCAAAACGATCAAAGGGAGAAACCTCTCCAATCAACAAAACCCAAATCTTTATAAAGTTCCATAATCCAAATTCAGCAATGAAATATCTTAAAAACATATGTTCTGTAGAAACAATAATATTTAGAATAGTACGTTATAGATCAAAACATTTAGAGAATAAATCATTTGAAATAACATTCAAAAATATAAAGATACATCAGTATCAGTCGACTACAAAAGCTATCGGTCGACTGTCCAGAGAGAAAATTCAATAATCCTTTAAGAAATAATTCTAAGTATAGCAGTCGACTGAAAAGAGGTATAGGTCGACTGTCCAGAGTGAAAAGTACAATAACTTCGAGAAAATAATTCTAAGTGGTACCAGTCGACTGTTAAGGTCCTCAGTCGACTGTCCAGACGAAATTTCAAGAAAAACTAAGGAACATAGCAGCCGGGTCGTATCGGTCGACTAAGAAGTCATACCAATCGACTGTCGACCTACAGACTGTATACTTTTGGTTGTGCACATTTCAACCGATACGTAGTTTTACTTTACGAAAACGATTTCTACAAAAAGCATTTCTTATATGATCAAATACAACTTGTAGGGTTTATAATAACCCATAAAACTAAAACCAAAACTACTTGAGTTTATAAAAATATAGATTTGTAAATTTCTTTCAAATAAAACATAAATTGTGCATATAATCAAAATAGAGTTTCTAAAATTAATTGTTCGTGGAAATTGCTTCGTATTCAGATCCAAACCACATCAAAACCAAATCTCAAAAGAAAATTCCAATTTGGATATATTTCCTCAAATTCAACTAAATCTCAAATTTTAGTCATCATAACTCAAATCCTCAAAACATGGTCCTCTAAACCATTATTCATTCTCAAAATTTCTCTAACTCAATCTCAATTACTCTCAATAGTTGATTCATAAACAAAAACCAATTTGTCATCAACATGGCCAAGTTGTTTTCATCCAACTCACCAATAGTCCCAAAAATCTCATCTTTAATTAATTAATGCATAACATCCATCATACTCAATCAAATCAATAATCCAAAAGAAAAGGTCTACTCACAATTTATATTAGGTTCTCCAAGAAATCTAAAATCATTCACATGCAAATATCTAGGGTTCTTCTCAAAGATCCAATTTTTCATCCATCCAACATACATATTCTTACCAAACCCTAACATGCTTTCTAGTAGATCAAATTCAACATCCAAGAACAATCAAAACATTCATATCATTCTCATACAACATACACAAATCAAAAGAAAAACAAACAAGTCACTCACATACATAAAACAAAACAACAAAACAATTATATCACTCACCTCAAATGAAGAAATCCAATCGAATAAGCAAAACCCTTCTTTGCGAAATCCAAGATCTTCTCTTTCAGTCTCCAAGAAAAATAAAAATAATAAACCTTGTGTTGTGCAGCGAAAGTCGGCTGCACTCCTCCTTTTATATAGGCCAGAATTGAAGGATTAGGGTTTTAAACACATTTGCAAAATAATCCTTTAACAAATTATTACTTTACATATATAAACCTTTCTTTATAAAGTAGTTAAAATAAGTTAAATAAATTAAAACCAAATCAAATCCTTTTACTACTGAGTTTTTCAGCAATCCAGCACAGCCCAGCAATAAGTAAAATTCGGATTTGCACTCAGGGTGGCAATTTTGCACAAAAGCCCTTCTCTTTTGTAATATTTGCAAATATATCATAAAATATTCGTAAAAATCCAGAAAATTCAGAAATAATATCTAATAATACATATTATATTTTCCAATAAAAATATCTGAATTTTACTTTCCAGAAAAATATTTGCACAAGATCCAACATAAATTCCATATTTGCAAAAACACCATATTTGTTTAAATCTTCACCAAATCGACTCTAAATAAAATTTAAAATATATTTTAATTTCAATGATGACCATGGAAATCCCAAAAATCAGTAAAAATGAATTTTTATTATTTATTTGAGATCCAAACGGCTTTTTACATAAAAGCCCCTCTCTTTCAAGGTATTTATAAAAATAGTTTCTTTACTCAGAAAAATCCCAAAATTTAGAATATAATCCATTATAAGTAGGAGAATTTATCAAAAATATAAAATTGGATATTTACACCAAAATATTTGCACGTGTTTTGCACGTGTAAAAGATAAATCTTTAGAAAAATATTTATTAAATCTCCCGAAAATCATTTTAATTCATTTTCTAATCTCAAAAATAGTATTTAAAAATATGGGGTACTACAGTCTTTTACTCCAAGATGTGCATGCAGAGCCCCAGAATCTCAGGAAGTGTTCAGAATCTGAAGTTGCCAGGAGTTCGAACTTCATGCTAGTGAGATGTCATTTGGACGTGTCAAGGATATGGTGAGCCACGAAGCAGATTGCTAGAGCTAATGGATGTTATTGGTGGAGTCTTCCTGATCAGAGTTGCGCAGCAGAAGCGTGGTGGACCCATAACCCACAGGTCCTAATTTCCTTTTGGTGTTTCTCCTTCCCTGCATTGTTCGCTTCTTTCCACTCCTTGTATTCATTCTCATCCGTTGACTCGTTATTTGATTCAATTCTTCCCTATTCATTCTCTCTTTGATTTCAGTCCTACCTACTCTTATCTTGCTTTGTTATCTTGTGTTGTTCTTTCCTTTTGATACTGTTTATTTTCTTTCATGCACTCCAATTGATATCATTGTTATCCACTTCCTTCTTTTTCTAGTATTGCCACTACTTTGTTCCTTTCCCTTTAATTCTCTGTTTTGTTACCCTCCGCAAGTTTGCTTTTGCCTTGTCCTATGTACTGCCTAAGAAAATTTTGAGAACAAAATTTTGTTGTCAGGTAGGTAGGATTGTAACCTCTGTTCCCGTATATATGTATTTTCCGTATATTATCTGGGTTTGGGTTCTTTATAAAAAATTCCGTTTTCTTAAATTCATTTTATTTCAAATTTATTTTGTATCTCCTGTTAAAATTTATTTCTTTTCATTAATTGTATTTATTGTTATTTTCAAGTGATTTTTATATTGTAATACAAACTCTATTAATGTTGTTATTATTATTATCATTATAAGTATTATTATTATTATTGTTATTTTTATTTTTATTATTATTATTATTATTATTATTATTATGGTTATTATTGTCATTATTGTTATTATAATGATTACCTTTGATTGTTAATTTAAAATTTTATATCTGTTGTTAATTGTATTTGCAGTTATTTTCAAATAGTTTTCACATAATCCTATTTTTACATATGACCTTGTTATTGTTATTGTTCTTATTATTATTATTATTATTACTATAAAATCCTATTGAATTTGTTAGTATTTGAGTATTAACTCAATGTATACTATTTGATTCATTGTACTTTGGTATTACTATTTGTTATAATTAATTTAATTATTTACTTTTAATCTAAATCCTAGTTGTATACGTAACCCCTGTCTTTCATTTTCTATATTTTGGATGTATTTTTCTTCTTTTGAGTATCTATTCATATTGTATTCTATGTCTCTTTTTGAACCGTGTATTGGATCTTCGTTCTCAATATATTCATCTATTTGTTTTGTCCCTTTAAATTGATCTTCTTGATTCTACTGTCTACCTATTGTTTCATCTCTAGTTGATCGGACTATTATTTTTTATTCTTATTAATAAATTATTCATGTCCTATTTTATTTATTTATTTTTGTTCCTAACTCATTAATTGGATCATCCTATATTTTATTGGATCCTATTAATACCCTATTTCCATTTCTTGTGGATCTTTAAACCCCACAACCCATTTAACTCAAACTTACTCTTATTGGGTGTTGCCGCTGAATCTGGTGTGGGGGCAAACAGATAGTATTTGTGGATTCTTGGGAAACTTTGAATAGCAAACCTGGTACCTGTTCCGCCGGAGTTTGACCGTTGCTCCCGCCATTCACCTGCAAAAAGTGCGACACACCGGGGTTGTTCCCGGCGACGCACCCTCCGACACTCAAGTCAGTAATCAGAAGTGATTATGAAAGAGCGTAAAACTGTCGAAAGATTGATTTCCTCTTAATGGAGATGGATAGGGGGTATTTATAGGCGTCGCTGGGATCAGATTAGGAATGTAATCCATGTGGTTAGATACGGAATGTAATCCCGAATCCCCAATGAAAGGATAGATATGAATCAGGAGCGTTGATTAGGATTTAATCAGAAACCCTAATTCTATCCTTTCTGGACCGGGTTTGCTGCGGGTTGAAACCCGCACCCAGTTGGGGTGGATCCGTTCGCAGATTAGTGGGTTTCCAAGAAGGAGAACCAGTACCCGCTTCAGACCCATTGGTAGGTTACCATTTTACCCCTGGGCTTCAAGATTCGTGCCCGATTTGGACGGTTCCGATTTAACCCTATTTTTAGCCATATCACGAGCCCCCCACTCCCGAAGACTAAGTTTGATCAGTCTTTGAGGAGTAGTTTTACTGTTTTAATGGCTAGTGGAGTTGTATCGGAGTCCAAATGGAAGGTTTTGAATCTTTGAAGGAGGTAGTGCGGTGATTTTTCAAGTTGGTTGCACTCTGAGTCGCTCCTGAGCTCTTCTGGTCATGTGGTGTTTTCGCAGGAATATTTGTTTAACTTTGCGAAGTGTTGATCCGTCGTTCGGGAGTCTTAATAGATTGTCCTAGGCAATAATTACTTGCTTGGGGGTTCAAAAATGTTTCCCCAACTTTATAATTATTTTCCTGGAGTTTTCCTTAACTTTCCCAAACTTTTAATTGTTTTTTCGCAATTTTTTGGCGAATGGCTCGGTTGTTTCCTTCGTTGTGCGGCCTACATGCTTTTACCTCACCGCCGACCCCTTCGAGCGCTTGCTACCAAGGAGGCCGAAGTCCATGGGTGGTTCGGCGCCCTCTGCCGAAAAGCAGGGGCACCTCGGCCAGGTTGTAAGTGCGGAGAGGGAGTTCGGCGAGGTCCAAGGTAGTTCTTTCCATGTAACATGGTCGGTGGCAAGAACGCTCTGTAACGTCCCGAATCCCAAATACACTGAATTCGAGATGTTCTACAGGATCTTTCCGCTTCATTTAGTACAATTTTACAAGGAAATTTGAACTTTTCACTTTACATCAGAGTTTACATGAATACATCACAATTTTCATTTGCACAGCGGAAGTAAACTTTACAACAATGAAATAAATGTACAACAATATTGTATAATCTTTAAGCATATGTTCCTCTTTAATCTTTATAATGTCATTTACCTGCATATAAGACTGTGGGTACGTCAGTTTATTCAACCGACGAACATTATACACGGTCATCCTCTCTATGCCGGAAATAGTATAACTCAATTTTCCGTATTTAGCAAACACAAACTTGTCACATATCAAACTAAAGGGACTACCCTATTGATATCGTGTTGTGATTGTGCACTTAGTCCTTAATGCAATTATTTATGTTACATGACACTAATGCGCACTTGTTCGGATTCTATGCATCCCATACTACATAGGTCCGAGGGCAAGCCCTTAATCGTTCTTCAACTTTGTAGGGTTCGATCCCTCGTTATGACTTAATCTACTACTGTAACTACGGTAAGTATCCTAGATGTTTTCTGACCTACGAACTCATGTCTAGGCGCCCTGGAGGGAATCCCAACGCACTGACACATGACTCTTCATGCAGGCATCCTGTGGTAATTCAGCTCCTACCATAGACATGACACCACCCGTAGTCTTCAAACATCCCACGAGCATCGCCACCGGGATGGTACTCTGGAGCAGTATCCTCGCCCAGACTCATCATGGGACATCCTGGGATATGCTCTCGCCGCTATCCAATGGCCCTCATACTCAATGTTTTTCTCTTACTTTCGTCACATCTTCACTATGTAACTAATCCTTAATTCTAATGATATAGAATCATGAACAAAACCAAAGCACTAGAGTTAGCCTCTCCACTAAACCGGACTTATACAATTGTTCAACATGACCAACCTTGGTCTTTCATATTTCATTTTATTTCTTTCCAAATGCCGGAGGAGACTTAGCTACTCTTTTGTTTCAATTCCCATTCACAAATTCTAAAGTTGAGTGTTTCACTCATAAGTTCACATGTTGAGTTGTCATACTCAAAAATATTTCTTTTCAAATCATGATTTCTAAATTGTTCAATAGTCCATAATTATACATTAAATTCAACTTTTCATCATGTAACTCATGCAATATTATTTTCACATTACAAAAAAACCACATCACTAGTTACTCAATCAAAGATGAATATTTATACATCATGAATTGTCACACCATTCTCCATTGAGAATAATTCACATCACTTCATATAATTCACATCTTATTCATATTTTTCCATTTTAAATCTTTTGTAAAATACCACTTTATACAAGTGCAAGTGTAGAACTCATAGTTCTAAATTATACTTTTATTCCTTAAACATATTCCACTTCATGCAAATAATCCTCAAACTATTTTTCATGAGCTCCCCATATTCTTAAAATAATAAATATATTTTTCCACATTTTTTTTGATCACTAAAACACCCAAAAAAAAATTATTTTTCCACAACATAAACACAGCCGAAGGCCACGGATCGAACCAGCGACCACTAGGAGAAACAACCAAAGCACAGACCACTAGGCCGAGTGCTGCCCACGCATAGAAGAGGGCGCGAGAGCCTTAAATGCTCTTCGACCGCACTGTTTTATTTTTTTGAAATGGAAAATTAAAAGTATGGCAACCCGAGAGTTCGAACCAGTGACCTCAGACCACTGTAGCGTTCTAAGGCTATCCCGACCACTTGAGCTACACGCTCAGGTTGTCCAATTTACAACTCGGAATTTATTTAATCAATTATTCTCTGTTATTGAGAGTACATCGATGTTCATCAACATCTTACTTCAATTTGCTCTTACTAATCTACTATAAAAATTCCAGATTTATCATTTCCATCGTGGATTTTACTCCAGTATATAAAAATAATTTTCTCCAATGATTAAACATATTTTTTCCCAATAAATACCACATTTCTACCATACAATTTGGTTAATTTAATATACTACCACTAATACATTCTTTTTCGACATTATATTTTCATTAGTCACTATACTAATTTTCTGCCATTATTCATCTCATAAGTATAATGACTGCATCTTAATTTATTCGTTACAACAATATAACAAAATTTCTAATTTAGCACATAATGCGACATTGTCGAACTACTAATCTTTGCACATAATTTTTATGCTACTAACGAAAGTTCATTTACACAATTCATAACCATACTCATGTTGCACCCAACTTGAATTTTAATGGTAGAATCACACACAATTTGCATATCAACAATTCAATCAATTATAGATCATTTTTCCAATTAAATGTGCACTCTTATTAATCATTTTCATGCATCATTTTTCTAATTAAATCTAGCATGCATTCTTATTTAGAAATAGGGAAAATTTACCCACATACAAATTCATATTCTAAATTATTCATGCCCACATTAACACAAAAGATCTATTTAACACATGAAATAGGATTATCAATCTACTAACTTTTGTATGTAATTCTTGATGGTAATAAATGTGTTTTCTTCAATCAATCCAAGATCCTAATCAATTCACATACAACTTAAATAATAGAACCATATACAAATTTGCATATCCACATTTCAATCATTCAATGGGTTATTTTTCCTAATTAAAGTGTGCTCTTCTTAATCTTTTTCATGCTTCCTTCATTCATTTCTAACATGCATTTCTAATTTAGAAATATGGAGAATTTACCCACCTTAATTTGGAGAGAAAAATACAATTTAGCAACCTCCTAGACGAATGTCCTTGCAACGAGAGTGCTCCTCCTCCTTGAACATGCGCACGCAAGCCTCCCAAGCACCAAACCGAGAGCTCCCTCTTGATGAATGCCAGCCCTTTTTTTCTCCTTGATGTTGCAAGCACAATCCCACACACTCTCAATCTTTTGACTCACAAAATCACTACTAGATAATATAATTTAGACTATAGGTTTGGAGGGATTAATAAGCACAAGAATAACTAGCCATGGGGGGGTATTTATACTAAAAATCTAGGAAAATGGAGGGCTAGGAATGAAGTAGGAGTTAGGAACAAATGGTTTAGATTTAGTGAGGAGTTACACTAACTACCCACAATCAAGTAACCACCACACCATGATTTCCACTCAAATTTTCATTTCCCTCCAAGCTCACAACCGGCCTAGTTTGAAAAAGTGCATATTGCACGTGTACGTGTAGTGCACGTGCATGCCACTTGGTCTCCAAAAATTTGTACAATAAATTTTATATAAAAATAATCTTTAAATTTGTATTCTACATGACAAGTTGTATTTAAAAATAAATTAACTCATGGGCTTTAATTTATGGGCCAAAACAATTATTTTTAAAATAAAATAAATTAAATTAACTTTGGGCTTTTTTTAAAAAGAAAAGGCTTTTTGTCTAATTGAAAGAAGGCTTTATAGAAAAATAATTAAGGGTACATATTTAAATATCTATACTCATCATGATGAAAATATTTACCAAAAATATTGCACGTGCACACTACGTGCAAAATAAAATAATTTTTCATTAAATGAAAAATCAAGGCATTACACGCTCGGCAACTGGTGCCGAAGTCCAACTTTCCATGTAACATGGTCGGTGGCAAGAACGCTCGGCAGCATGTGCCGAGGTCCAACTTTTCATGTAACATGGTCGGTGTCAAGAACGCTCGGCAGCTGGTGCCGAAGTCCAACTTTCTATGTAACATGGTCGGTGTCAAGAACGCTCGACAGCTGGTGCCGAGGTCCAACTTTCCATGTAACATGGTCGGTGTCAAGAACGCTCGGCAGCTGGTGCCGAGGTCCAACTTTCCATGTAACATGGTCGGTGGCAAGAACGCTCGGCAGCATGTAACGAGGTCCAACTTTCCATGTAACATGGTCGGTGGTAAGAACGCTCGGTAGCATGTACCGAGGTCCAACTTTCCATGTAACATGGTCGGTGGCAAGAACGCTTGGCAACTGGTGCCGAAGTCCAACTTTCCGTGTAACATGGTCGGTGGTAAAAACGCTCGGCAGCATGTACCGAGGTCCAACTTTCCATGTAACATGGTCGGTATCAAGAACGCTCGGTAGCTGGTGCCAAAGTCCAACTTTCCATGTAACATGGTCGGTGCCAAGAACGCTCGGCATCTGGTGCCGAAGTCCAACTTTCCATGTAACATGGTCGGTGTCAAGAACGCTCGGCAGCTGGTGCCGAAGTCCAACTCTCCATATAACATGGTCGGTGGCAAGAATGCTCGGTAGCTTGAGCCGGAGTCCAACTTTCCGTGTAACATGGTCGGTGTCAAGAACGCTCGGCAACTGGTGCCGAAGTCCAACTTTCCATGTAACATGGTCGGTGGCAAGAATGCTCGGCAGCTTGAGCCGGAGTCCAACTTTCCATGTAACATGGTCGGTGTCGAGAACGCTCGGCAGCTTGAGCCGAAGTCTTTGACTTGTCGTTTTTGGCGGAGCATGCCTTGCGGAGTTGGCAGCTTCTGCGCTCCTGACAGATGTGGCAGCCATTAAATGTGATGGCTTCTGAACTTCTGACAGCTCTGACGGATGTGACGCTTATTTAATGCGATGACCTCTGAGCTCCTGTCAGATGGGACAGTAATTAATGCGATGTGCGTCTTGGCGTGGTAAACAAGGCAACGGCTCAGATGGTTTTTGTCGCTTTGCGTAAATGGGCTGGCAGTCTGGGCCCATTAACATCGTTTTGCGCGCCTCGCTCTATAAAACCTTACCCCCCCTCTCATTTTTCACTTCTCCACTTTTTTACTCAGGCAGTGATTTGTGCTTAGCAAGAGCTTCAGGTGATCATCGTCCGTTTTCCGGTGAAGTTTCCGACCACATATCTCTTTAAGGTAATTTATACTTAGTTTCTTTCCAAGTATAAATATGTCTCTTTCCTCTGTCTCCGAGTCATCTTCTTCTTGGTCCGAGCCCTCCCCTCAAGTTGCCGAAGCCCGCACTCCGAGTCGCCCAGATAAGGGCAAGAAGGTGTTTGGTCGAGATATTATCGTAGAGGATCCAAAGCGCATGGGGCCGTTTGGCAGGTTGCCAGGGCCGCTAACTGGGCTTCACAGAGTTCGAGAACTTCCGAAGGAACATGCCGAGCGTATTTTTCACGGGAGGGGGAGGACTTTTGATGAGAATGAGGCGAGGGAGACGACCGAGGCTGACGAGACGGTGTCGATCCTCAGCGAAGAAGACTTGGCAGTGATCCGGGATTGTTTCCACATTTCGGAGGAGTACGAACTTATGCTGCCGGGTCACGGGGTTAGGGCCAACTCGCCGCTGCCAGTAACTATGTGTTGCTGGCCGGTTGATGCCTTTATCGCCGGGGCTCGGCTACCTCTCCATCCGTTCGCGACCCTTATTCTTAGGTGGTTTGGGGTCAGCCCCATTCAACTTATGCCGAATGCATGGAGAGTCATAAATGGTTTCGTGCTTCACTGCCAAGCCACTGGGTTCGAGCCGGAGCTGAGTGTACTTCGGACGATCTACCGGCTTCATCACGCGAACCGGTCAGAGTTCCGGTATTACTTGTCCCCGAGACATGACGGTAGGCTCGTTATATGCACCGACTCCATAAAGCACTGGCGTGATAAGTATTTGATAGTGCGGAGTGCGGAGGCCTGGCCTATTCCCTCTAGTTGGGTGGAGGAGGTGCCGAAGAGGTTGAAGGCATTGCCAAAGCTTCGCCCCAAAGATGAAGAGGCAGTTCGGACACTTCTTAATCGGCCGAAGTACGATTAGCGGGAGCTGACCGAAGGTGTTCTATTCAGGGGAGGGCTCTGCCGCGTAGATCACAGTACGCGGCTTCTTCTATGTTTCCGTCCTTTCTTTTTCATACTTCATCTTTTACGACTTGGATTCCACTAACAAACTTCGTTTTTAATGCAGGGGCGATGGACTACGAGGCTGTGCTGGCATTGAGGGCTGGTCTTGCTAGCAAGGCGCCGAAGAAGCGCAAGAGGGTGGCCACCAAGTTGCCGACCGCAAAGACTCCGAGGGTCACGGAGGTGGTCGAGGAGGTGGAGACCCTGGGAAGCCCGGTCGTGGCCGAAGGAATTGCCTCGGCGTCAACCAAGGTTGGTGACTTTCCGATCGCCGCAGCCCTCAAGATGGCGACGCCCCCACTGACAGTGGTGGCCGAGGAGCTCCTGACCGAGGAGCATAAGAAGATCCATGTTCCGGACTGGCAGGTTCGGAAACATGACAGGTTCCTGGGCAACTCCTTGGCGAGCATGCAGGTGATCAAGCACTTGGCGACACCGAAGGATCGGGCCGCCATGGAGGCCGGGCAGGAAGGCGACGATGTCATCGAGATTGCTCGCTCGGCGGTCTCGGTAAGTGTTGAATTTTTACCGTCATTGGTTTTTCTTATGTATAATTTCTCTAACTCTTTGAACACCTCGTTTCCTGTCGCAGATCATCGTCCACTTTGGTCACCTCTCGGAGAGGTTGACGGCTCTGGAGAAGGAGCTGAAGCAGGAGTCCAACCAAGCTCGGAAGGATAAAGCCCGTATGGGGAACAAGCTCGACAAGCTCAGGGTCAAGTTCGAAGGGAGGATGACGAGGGTCGAGTACCTTGAGGGCCTGGTCGCAAAGCTGGAGGGCGACCTTCTTCGCCAGAAGGAGGAGGCGGCAAAACAATTGGCCGAAGCGGCGGAAGCCAAGGCTGCTGCGGTGAAGGAGGCCGAGGACGCCACTATGGTGAAGGCGCAAGGCTTTCTCGCCCAGAACATGGCCACAGCCTATGCCGACGCCCTCACCCGGGTGTCGAAGGCATACCCCGAGGTGGACTGTTCGGGATGGAGGTTGTTCCCGGGCCACGTCGAAGGCTTCGACCCGGAGTCGGAGGGAGAAGAAGAAGAAGAAGAAGGGGACGACGTAGTCGAGCCTGAGGTTGAGGTCGTCAGCGAGGTCCAGGGGTTGTGGTCACCCCGCTGGCAATGGTGACTCCTTCAGGGACGTCGGCCCCCACCCACTCTTGCCGCCCCGGGAAAGAGGTCGCACCTTGACTTCGCTTGCTTTCTCTTTTCTTCTGCTTTTTTGAGTTTGTAAGTGTAATGCCTAATCGCGGACTGGCCACCGCTTTTTTGTAATGAATGAAAACATCCTTTTGGGTTCGACACCGCGTCTCTCTGTCATAACTTTCTCAAAAAACTCTTGAAATTTGGCTAAGTGTAGGGATTCGGCTAAGTGTTGAAAATTTGTTGTTTGCTTCGACTTCTTTTCAGCTTACGGAGGTGACTCAAACCGTCGAGCCTACTCGCTCGGGGGAAAGCGCTCGTTCCGAGGTTAGCTTAGGGGCGACGAGGTTGTGCTTGACGAGGTGCCAAGAGCGACTCTATGAAGTCGAGCTGGGGTTGCGCAGGGCCGTAAGCGAGCGGAACCACCTGCAACTCATCTTGGGTCGGCGGGACATTAAGATTCGGCGACTGGAGAGCAGGCTCACCGAGAAGGCCCTCTTAGGAGAGGATGATGGTTCATCGACCGCCTTTAGTTACGGCCTACGGCTCAAGTGCATTCGCCATACTTTATCGAAAATAACAGCAGAGAGGGACGATCTGCTCTCTGAGATTCGTCACTTGCAAACAATAGAGACGGACCTTCGGATGGAGGGAGAGGGATTGACGGCAGAGGTGGCCAAACTGACGGCCGAACATGACGAACTGACAGCCAAGGTCGACGCGCTGAAGAGAGCCACGGTGGACAAGAGCATCGAAGTCATTCATCTCCGCCGTCTTATCGCCAGTCGCTCTGGCGTCCCGAGCTCCGCAATACCTCTTCGCTTCGAGGTCGATGTAAAAGATGACTCTCTGAGGGAGCGGATCTCAGAGCTGGAGGTGGAGGTGGCTCGCCTCATACCGCGTTCGGGGCCGATCAATGTTAGGAGCACTTCATGTACTCGTGCGGAGAGCGAGCAGGGCATTTCGTTTTATGAGCTCGCGACCCGTTCGCCCATTGGCCAACCTAGTCCGGGGGATGCACAAAGCGGGGTTGCCATTTCATCGAGCGGAGCATCCGTCGGAGCGACTGTTAGGAGCAGCACCAAGGACACGTCTCAATTCATCGGTTTGGGGTGTCGAATTCCGGAGGCAAACGTCGTCGCCCTCGAGTGTCCTTGAAGCGGAACATCCCTGCGCCAAGGAGGCATTGAAGACCTTGTTTTTTAGGCCTTTATATTTAGTCTAGGCATAACAAGCCAGTGTTGTAATCTTTGCTTTTAATGCCTTGTAATCTGGTTGTAAGAAAGAGTCATCTTGTATTGTGTCCCCCCTTTTAATGATGTTTCTTTCTTAGACTTGCGTGTTTTTAGTGGCTCTGTGTGGTTGTTTTGTTTGTGACTGTCTTCATCGTGCCGAGGTTCCCGAGCTGGTCTTCTGCTCGCTTGGGGGTCGGCATTATGAGCATTCGGCCAGGGGTGCCGAGCTCTGTTTCGGTCATTTAATCTCGTGAATTTGTAAGATGAGTGAGCCTTATGCAGCGGAGGGGTAGCCTCCGCTTCTGCCTGTTGACCCCGGAGGCCTTTCTTCTCGCTTGCTTAAGAGCGAGTTTGCGAAGCAAGGCCGAGCCAAGTATTGGATCGGGAACTATCGTTGGAGTTGTTCAATGGTTGTAGGAGCAATTTCGAATGGCGACCCACTCCTAGATCGCTTAAGAGCGAGCTTGCGAAGTAGAATCGAGCCAAGTGTTGGACTCCGAACCATCGTTAGAGTTATTCAACGGTTGTGGGAGCAATTCCGAATGGCGAACTACTTCTAGCTTGCTTTAAGAGCGAGCTTGCGAAGTAGAATCGAGCCAAGTGTTGGACTCCGAACCATCGTTAGAGTTGTTCAACGGTTGTGGGAGCAATTCCGAATGGCGAACTACTTCTAGCTTGCTTAAGAGCGAGTTTGCAGAGTAGAATCGGGCCAAGTGTTGAACTCCAAACCATCGTTAGAGTTATTCAACGGTTGTGGGAGCAATTCCGAATGGCGAACTACTTCTAGCTTGCTTTAAGAGCGAGCTTGCGAAGTAGAATCGAGCCAAGTGTTGGACTCCGAACCATCGTTAGAGTTGTTCAACGGTTGTGGGAGAGATTCCGAATGGTGACCCACTCCTAGCTCGCTTAAGAGCGAGCTTGCGGAGTAGACTCGAACCAAGTGTTGGACTCCGAACCATCGTTAGAGTTGTTCAACGGTTGTGGGAGCAATTCCGAATGGTGACCCACTCCTAGCTCGCTTAAGAGCGAGCTTGCGGAGTAGACTCGAACCAAGTGTTGGACTCCGAACCATCGTTAGAGTTGTTCAACGGTTGTGGGAGAAATTCCGAATGGTGACCCACTCCTAGCTCGCTTAAGAGCGAGCTTGCGAAGTAGACTCGAACCAAGTGTTGGACTCTGAACCATCGTTAGAGTTGTTCAACGGTTGTGGGAGCAATTCCGAATGGCGAACTACTTCTAGCTTGCTTTAAGAGCGAGCTTGCGAAGTAGAATAGAGCCAAGTGTTGGACTCCGAACCATCGTTAGAGTGAAAAGTAAAGGCAGAGAGATGTAAACAATTTTTACAAGTAAAATATGTAAAGGCTTTATTGAAGACTACTAGTCGGCTGCTTCTGAGTTGCGAGCCTTGTTACATATGAAAAATGAAGAGGAAAAATACAAGGGAAAAGAGAGGAATGGTTCGACATCCCCGAATACTTAGATAGGCGCTGGGGCACTTTCTTGGTATTTCAAAGGATGGTCGGCATTCCAAGTCCTTGGGATTTCTCTGCCTTCGAGGTCTTCGGATGTTGGTCGGACACTCCCCTGGGGGATCTCTAGAGTTTCGAGGGAGAGGACTGGACCCCCAGTCGAGGTCATGTAGCACTTGCGGGCCGTTTCCTGATTGCCTTTTACTTCCCCTACTCATACCTGGGTGGGGAATTTCATCTTGAGGTGATAGACGGAAGGGACGGCTTCAAGGGCAGCTAGGCCGGGCCGACCCAAAATGACATTGTAAGCTGCAGGGACATCCACGACCATAAAGTCCATCGACTCCGTTCGGGTAGTAGGAGTTTTGCCAGCGTTTACGTCGAGGGTGATCATGCCTTCAACAGTCACTGGCACTCCCGTGAACCCATGGAGCGTGTAGCCGGCGGGCTTGAGTCTGTCTCGTGATAGCTTGAGGCCTTTGAAAGCGGCAAGGAAGAGGATGTTAACGGAGCTGCCATTGTCCACTAGGATCCTTTCCACCTTAAAGTTTGCCATATGGAGATTGATGATGAGTGCGTCACAATGGGGGGTTCGGACACCCTCAAGGTCTTTGTCTGAGAACGTGACGGGCACTCCGATGCCTTTAGGAGGAGGTGTGGCGTGAACCGAACTGACTTCCCTTATGAACGTCTTTCGAGATGAGTTGGAGGAGCCCCCCATTGGGCCCCCATGAATGAGGTGTAGGACACGTTCCTCTTCGAATTCGGGCATTTCATCGCATTCAGGACGCTTGTTAGCCCCCCGAGGTGGGGGAAGATGGTCGGCTCGGTCCTTTCTCACGAACCTGGTCAGCTGTCCCCTCTAGATGAGGGCTTCTATCTCATTCTTCAAGGCCCGACAATCATTGATGTCGTGGCCATGGTCCCGATGATAATAGCACCACTTCTCTTTATCTCTCTTCTTGGCGGGGGTGTTCATCCTCGGAGCAGGAGGTATGACCCCCTCCTTCTCAACTTCCATTAGAATGGTGGAGACATTGGTAGTGAGATGAGTAAATTTCTCGAATCTGGGGGGAGGTCGGCGCTGGCCGCCATTATCCTTCTGGAGCTTGTTGGCCCCTTCCTCTTCTATTCCCTTTCTCTTAGACCCGGAGGAAGACCCCTCCAAGTTGGGGCGGTGCTCAGCTTCTTCGGCCCGAATATACTTTTCGCTGCGGAGGAGGAGATCAGAGAAGTTCTATGCGGGTTTCTTGGCGAGGGAGGAGCGGAGGCTGGAGTTGAGGACATTGGATTGAAATGCTGCTGCAGCGACCGACTGGTCGAGGGATGCTATGGACCTGGCTTCAGCTGTGAACCTTTTCACATAGTCTCTCAGCTTCTCACCCTTCTTCTGGTGGAGGTAGAGTAGCAAAATGCTGGTCTTCTCAGTTCTGCGGCTACTCACGAAGTGGGTGACGAAGAGTGTCTCAAATTGCTTGAAGGAGAATATTGAGGAAGGGGGAAGGCGAGAGTACCATTCTCGAGCCGGCCCCTTGAGAGTTGCGGGGAGGGTTTTGCAGAGCAGAGCATCGGAAGCTTGATGGATGAGCATGAGGGTCTTGAAGCTTTCGATGTGGTCGACGGGGTCAGTCTCCTCGGAATAAGTCTCAAATTGAGGAGGCTTAAAGCCGATTGGTACGGGTGCATCCATTATGGTCGACTAGGACAGAGGGTCCTTCCTCTAAGTTCTTCTTCTCGGTCTAACTGACCCAAGCGCCTCTCCATTTCGTGGAGACGGCGGTAGACAGCGTAGTCCCTTCGACGGTAATCAGCCGAGCCTCTAGACTTGTCTTCGTACGAGGGAGAGCGGGGGCTACGACGACGGTAGCTCCTGGAGCGGCGAGGACTTGGCATGTGCCGGGGGTTGCTAGGAGCTGGGGGAGGAGTTAAGGACCGTCGGCGAGGACTTCGGACCGGAGGAGGAGAGGGAATCCTTAGAGCATTGGTGTTGGGACGGAGATTGAGAGCTTGTAGAACGGTTGCTTGGAACTGCTGGAACTCGGCATGGGTGCCTCATTGTTCCTAGGATGTTGCCGACCGGCAGGGAAATGGGGTCTTCTCCTGTGATGCTCTGGGGACTCTCTCCGCCCCCTTCGGATAGGGGACCTTCTGTAGTCTCGGCGGTGAGGAGATCGCTCATCCGGACGTTGCTGGCGGGAGGCTCCCTCTCGAGCCCGCTTTTTATCCAGACGGCGGCGAAGATCCTCATCCTTCTGCCGATTGAGGACAGTGTTGCGAAGGTCGGAAGCTCGGGGATTGTGGGAGGCCATAGAATCCGAAGAGGCATTGTGGATGGAGACGTGGTCCGGATGGAGAGGTTGTTTTTGCGGGTTGGGACCCTTAGGAGATTGTTGATTCTGAGGAGGAGGCAGGTCCTGTTGGAGAGGGTCCTCGGCTTGAGGCAGAAGTTGACCTTGCTGTTGAGCGGGTTGAGGGGGGACTTCCTGTTGCTGATCGGGGTTGGGTCCTCGGTTGGACCCTCTGGATTTGGCTTTCCTAGGAGGCATGGCTGGAGAAGATCTGACCAACGAGAAGAGGGGAGGCTGCTATTCGTTCTTTCCCACAGACGGTGCCAATCTGTTGCCGCTGAATCTGGTGTGGGGGCAAACAGATAGTATTTGTGGATTCTTGGAAAACTTTGAATAGAAAACCTGGTACCTGTTCTGCCGGAATTTGACCGTTGCTCCCGCCGTTCACCTGCAAAAAGTGCGAGACACCGGGGTTGTTCCCGGCGACGCACCCTCCGATGCTCAAGTCAGTAATCAGAAGTGATTATGAAAGAGCGTAAAACTGGCGAAAGATTGATTACCTCTTAATGGAGATGAATAGGGGGTATTTATAGGCGTCGCTGGGATCAGATTAGGAATGTAATTCCTGTGGTTAGATAAGGAATGTAATCCCAATCCCCAGTGAAAGGATAGATATGAATCAGGGCCGTTGATTAGTATTTAATCAGAAACCCTAATTCTATCCTTTCTGGACCGGGTTTGCTGCGGGTTGAAACCTGCACCCAGTTGGGGTGGATCCGTTCGCGAGTTAGTGGGTTTCCAAGAAGGAGAACCAGTACTCGCTTCAGACCCATTGGTAGGTGAAATTACCGTTTTACCCCTGGGCTTCAAGTTTCGTGCGCGGTTTGGATGGTTCCGATTTAACCCTATTTTTAGCCATATCATTGGGTTTAAAAACCCAATATCCATTATACCCTGTTAATTTACCATACCTTATTTTCTTTATTGGATATCCAATACCCTATACCCTATGCGATCCGTTAAAACCCTTTTACCCAATACCCATTATACACCTACCTGTTACCCTCTAAAAACCCTAATCTCTCCTATATATATTCTACCCTGTTACCCATCAAAACCCTAGCCGCTCTCTCTTTTACTCTATCTGCATCCCGATATCCCCTTGTCCCCTTACTCACATCCCAACCCTCCAGCTCCTCCCCTTATCACCCTACCCAGCACCCTGCCTTTCTTCTCTTCCTCGTGGCACAGCAGTAGCCAGCATCGCTCCCCATCCCGATGCCAGCCAGCAGTGCAGCTACCCTGTGCTGTCTTCTCCCAACCCAGGCGACAGCCGACGCCCCCTGTGCACCCTCCTCCGGTCGTGATGCCACCAGCACCGCGACGAACCTTGGTCATTGTTCCCTAGTCACCGTCGCTCATGCAACCATGCCGCTTCGCCGTCATCCCTGTGTCGCTTCCCTGCCTCACCCGTCGCTAACAGCAGCAGCCTCGATAGCCAGCAATGCCGCTACTGCCCGCTGTCCGCCATCGTCGCCTCCTCGCAGTGCACACGCTCAACCCGACTGCCCCTCCTTGCATGTGTGCTGCGGTTTGATCGTTTTGGCCGAGTGAGATCTCGATCGTTGGATATCTTGATCTTCATCATCATCATCTTGATCATCCTCTTGATCATCGAGATCCGTGCCTTGGGTTCGTGATTTCGATTGTGATTGTGTGTTCGTGATTGGTTCGTGATTCATTTGCTTGAGTTCGTGCCCGGAATTCTGTTCCCGTTATTCTTTTTCACTCTGTCGTTTCTGTTGTCAATTTCAAGACAAGTAACTTGTATAACTTCTGTTTGTATATACAAGTACTAAAAACCGTCTGTAGTGTAGTTGCTTTAAGATCTATTCTCATGAAAATTCTTGTTAGATCTTGTTTCTATGTGTTGATCCGCCCGTAGTTGTCTCATTACACACATGACGTGAAATAACTTAGAGATAATTAATTCTTGATGTATACATGCATGTTGTCCATGATTATGAGGTGTCGTAGAATCTTGTATGCTTAATGTGTTAGTAGTAGTATAACCCATTGTAAACTTGTTAAACAACCTATACCATGTTGCTTGGACATCTAGTATACCATATTTCGTAGTTTATTGTGATTTGGATGTGTTACATATGAACTAGTTGATTTTATGCATAAAGAAGATTTCTGTTTTTGCTGTTACCCCGTTTTTTTAGTATTTTAGACCCAATTAAGGTCAGTAAATGAAAATTATTTGTGAATAAGAATTATAGAGAATTCTGTCTACTTTCCAGAATTTCTGACAGATCTCAGTTTCGATTTGTGAGTTGCAAGTTATAGCTGTTTTACTACAGAGGTGTAGAAAATTCCAGATTCTGTTTTATATGAATTCTGTATGGCTATTTAATTTTATACTGATGTCAAAGATAATATTTTGAACCAATATTTTGC
The DNA here is from genome assembly GCA_017893485.1 of Hemerocallis citrina. Taxonomy (NCBI): domain Eukaryota; kingdom Viridiplantae; phylum Streptophyta; class Magnoliopsida; order Asparagales; family Asphodelaceae; genus Hemerocallis; species Hemerocallis citrina. The sequence goes on along the minus strand of CM030358.1, from coordinate 362,426,634 downwards.
TGAGTACAACTATACTTGATTGGTATTAACCCCTAATTTTTTGGATTTAATTGATGAGTTTTATAAACTATTATATGCTTGCAAACAACTACTATTCTTGCAGAATTTTCAAGTTATTCAATAAAGAACCTTAATTTCAACCTGATTCTACTTGTTGTTGATAAAAATTTTGTGAATATGAAATGTAGCCTACTGTATCTATTTTATCACCCTTTTGACATATCTGGATTTCGATATATATTTTGTAATCTGTTGCTGTTTTAGTACTGCTGTGTTTAGAGTTTCAGATTTACAAACTTGCTGTAACTTGCTGTTTTCTGATTTTATTTGACTATACTATCTATGTTGGAAAATTATGAAATTATATTTTCTGATACTAAACATACTAGGGAATACCCTCGATTTTTCTTGGATTTAATCAGTAAGTTTTTATACCATTTTTATGGTTATGAATACAACCTTGTGATTTCTGGCTGAACATGTTTTCTGTATATAATGTTGTTTTGAGTCCTATTTCTGTGATTATTATATAACTTATATATGTGTTGGATTCGACCGATAGTCTATTTTTCATATTTTCTGATGGATCCAGGTTTGCATAATTGTGGCAACGGGAATCCCAGATTTGGTGTAGTACTGTCTTGCTGTCCTAAACTAGAATTTTCGTTATCCTAATCTTTTATGAGTTGTCTTTCACCTGTGCATATTTATCTTCCAACCTGAACCTGTTACTTGTTCATGGCATGTTATTCTTGCCTTGTTTTGTGACACGTATATGTCTGTTTAATAATAATAACAAATAACCAAGCCGGGGTTAAGGGAAAGATGTAGTAGTAGAAAATATAGAAATATGTACTTGGAAGGGGGCCCGTGTTTCCCACCTGATTATCTGTTATCTGTTACCTGTGATATGATTACCTGGCATGTCATTATGATTATCTGTTTACCTGATTCCTGACTACATACTTCCTTATGAGAAGGTGTACTCAGAAGGGGGCTCGTGTTTTCCACCTGTTACCCGACTACATACTTCCTTATGAGAGGGTGCACTCGGAGGGGACCGTAGGTCCTACCTGATGCATGATTACCTGTTACATGATACCTGTACCTATACCTGTTTACCTGATACCTGAGTACACGACCCTATAGAATCCACTACGAAATCTAAACGAAATTTGTTTGAATATAGCAACCATGTGGTAAATGGATGGGACGCATGAAGTACTACCTAGATAGAATTAAATACAAGACTTGACAAAACATGACATCTATTACATGTTTACCTGTACATGCTACCTGTTTACCTGCTTGCATTATCTTGATATCTGTTACATGTTACCTGTACCCTGTTAGCACATTATGTTACTTGATTTTGTTTTCTGATTCACGTTAGTTATTCTATTTTGTTTTCATGTCTATTCCATGCTATGTTTGCTTCCGCTGTTATTCTATACTTGTTTATCTTTTCCTGTACTTGTGCTTGCACTGCAAGCGGCCCGTAACTTGCATTGATGGGCGTTTTGTTTCTCTTTTATTTTCTTGCACTTTGTTAAATTACAGATTTTGGTGATCAACTGCCGCTGGAGTAGGTGATCAAAGATTTTAGTTCGTTCGCTTGAGTTCGTGCCCGAGAAACCGTTCTCGTTATTCTCTTTTCATCGTCGTATCCATTGCCAATTTCAAGGCAAGTAACTTGTATTCTTTTTATTGTATAATACAAGTACTAAATACCTCATGTAGTGTAGTTTTGTTTCTAGAGTCAAATCTCATGAAAAGCCATGTTAGATCTTGTCTCTACTTGTTGATCTATCCGTAGTCGTCTTTGGTTACACGCACGACATGAAATAACCTAGGAATAAACAATTCATGTTGCATATATGTATGTTGTTCGTGATTTATGATGTGTCATATGATCTTGCATGCTTGATGTGTTAGTCATAGTATTCTCGTTGTAGATCTGCAAAATACCCTATACCATGTTGCTTGGACATCTATTATATCATGCTTGTGTTTTGTTTTGATTTGGATTTGTTGCACATGAACTAGTCGATTTAATGCATAAGAGGATTTCTGTTTTTGCTGCTTCCCCGTTTTTGTATAGTATCTTAGACCCTATTAAGGCCAGTAAATCAATTTTATTTGTGAATATGAATCATATATTTCGCAGCCTATTTTTCAAAATTTCTGACAGGTCTCAGTTTCGATTTGTGAGTTGCAAGTTATTGCTGTTTTACTACAGAGGTGTAGAAAATTCCAGATTTGGTTTTATGTGAATTTTGTAGAGTTATTTATTTTTATACTGATGTTAAACATAAAATTTGGATCTAATATTTTGCTAAGTATAACTAGACTTGATTAGGATTAACCCAAAAATTTTTTGGATTTATTTGATGACATCTAAAAACTATTCTATACTTGCAAACAACTGCTGTACTTTCAGAATTTTCATGTTGTTCAGTAAAAAACCTTAATTTCAACCTGATTCTACTTGTTGTTGATAAAAACTTTGTGAATATGAAATGTAGCCTACTGTATCTATTTTATAACCCTTTTGAAGGATCTTGATTTAGATTCATACTTTGTAATCTATTGCTATTTTAGTACTGCTGTGTTCAGAGTTTCAGATTTACAAATCTGCTGTATCTTATTGTTTTCTGATTTTATTTGACTATACTATCCATGTTGGAATATTATGAAATCATATTTTCTGATACTAGACATACTACGGAATAACCTAGATTTTTCTTTGATTTAATAAGTAAGTTTTTATGCCGTTTTCCTGTTCATGAATACAACCTTGTGATTTCTGGCTGAACACGTTTTCTAGATATAATTGTGTTGAACCCTGTTTCTGTGATTATTATATGACTTGTATATATTTGCTGGATTCGGTCAGGAGTTTATTTTCTAGATTTTCTGACGGATCCATATTTACATGTTTCTAGCAACGGAAATCTCAGTTTTGATGCAGTAGTGTCTTACTGTCCAGAACTGAAAGTTTCGTTGTCCTGTCCTTTTATGAGTTTTCTATCACCTGTGCATGTTTATGTCTAACCTGAACCTGTCCCTTGTCCTTGCCATGTTATTCTTGCCCTGTTTTGTGCACGTATATGCCTGTTTGATAAAAATAATAAGTAAACAAGCCGGGGTTAAGGAAAACACCTTAGTAGCGGACAATATAGGTATGTGTACTCAGAAAGGAGCCTCGTTCCCATTTTATGTTTGATTCATGTTATTCATGAACCTGTTGCACTTTATATTTGATTCATGAATTTGTTGATTCGTGAACCTGTTGTACTTTATGCTTTGACGCATGAACTTGTTGGTTCGTGTACCTGTTACCTTTTGATTCATGAACTTGTTGATTCACGAACCGTTGATTCGTAACCTGTTTGCTACCTGATTCATGAACCGGTTCCTATTACCTGTTACATGACGCCTAAGTACACAGCCCTATAGAAACCCACCACCAGATCTAAACGTAATTGCATGTAAGTAATAACCATATGGTGAAAATCTGGGACTCATGAAGTGCTACCTAGATAGAAATAAATACAAGACTTGACATAACACGTGTAGTACCCCATAATTTTAAATGTTATTTTAAAGATTTATAAATGAATTAAAATGATTTTTGGAGATTTAATAAATATTTTTCTGGAAATCTATCTTTTTACACGTGCAAAACACGTGCAAATATTTTCTTGAGAATTTCAAAAGCCAAAATTTCTTCATGAAAAATCATCATTTATTATTTGGGAATTATTTGTAATTTTTCTAGATTTTTCTGATATTTATTGGATCTATTTGCAAATATCAAGAAAAAGAAGGGCCTTTTTGCAAAATTGTCATTTTGAGGGGTGAAAATGTAAAAATATTTTTCTGGACTTTTCAAACAGTGCCGGCTGGAAATAAGGTGTCTATTTTACTTTTAAATCTCAATTTAATTGGTTT
>CM030358.1:362351399-362422180 GCA_017893485.1 Hemerocallis citrina | reverse complement strand
TCTTCCCTATTCATTCTCTCTTTGATTTCAGTCCTACCTACTCCTATCTTGCTTTGTTATCTTGTGTTGTTCTTTCCTTTTGATACTGTTTATTTTCTTTCATGCACTCCAATTGATATCATTGTTATCCACTTCCTTCTTTTTCTAGTATTGCCACTACTTTGTTTCTTTCCCTTTAATTCTCTGTTTTGTTACCCTCCCCAAGTTTGCTTTTGCCTTGTCCTATGTACTGCCTAAGAAAATTTTGAGAACAAAATTTTGTTGTAAGGTGGGTAGGATTGTAACCTCTGTTCCCGTATATATGTATTTTCCGTATATTATCTGGGTTTGGGTTCTTTATAAAAAATTCCGTTTTCTTAAATTCATTTTATTTCAAATTTATTTTGTATCTCCTGTTAAAATTTATTTCTTTTCATTAATTGTATTTATTGTTATTTTCAAGTGATTTTTATATTGTAATACAAACTCTATTAATGTTGTTATTATTATTATCATTATAAGTATTATTATTATTACTGTTATTTTTATTTTTATTATTATTATTATTATTATTATTATGGTTATTATTGTCATTATTGTTATTATAATGATTACCTTTGATTGTTAATTTAAAATTTTATATCTGTTGTTAATTGTATTTGCAGTTATTTTCAAATAGTTTTCACATAATCCTATTTTTACATATGACCTTGTTATTGTTATTGTTCTTATTATTATTATTATTATTACTATAAAATCCTATTGAATTTGTTAGTATTTGAGTATTAACTCAATGTATACTATTTGATTCATTGTACTTTGGTATTACTATTTGTTTATAATTAATTTAATTATTTACTTTTAATCTAAATCCTAGTTGTATACGTAACCCCTGTCTTTCATTTTCTATATTTTGGATGTATTTTTCTTCTTTTGAGTATCTATTCATATTGTATTCTATGTCTCTTTTTGAACCGTGTATTGGATCTTCGTTCTCAATATATTCATCTATTTGTTTTGTCCCTTTAAATTGATCTTCTTGATTCTACTGTCTACCTATTGTTTCATCTCTAGTTGATCGGACTATTATTTTTTATTCTTATTAATAAATTATTCATGTCCTATTTTATTTATTTATTTTTGTTCCTAACTCATTAATTGGATCATCCTATATTTTATTGGATCCTATTAATACCCTATTTCCATTTCTTGTGGATCTTTAAACCCCACAACCCATTTAACTCAAACTTACTCTTATTGGGTGTTGCCGCTGAATCTGGTGTGGGGGCAAACAGATAGTATTTGTGGATTCTTGGGAAACTTTGAATAGCAAACCTGGTACCTGTTCCGCCGGAGTTTGACCGTTGCTCCCGCCATTCACCTGCAAAAAGTGCGACACACCGGGGTTGTTCCCGGCGACGCACCCTCCGACGCTCAAGTCAGTAATCAGAAGTGATTATGAAAGAGCGTAAAACTATCGAAAGATTGATTACCTCTTAATGGAGATGGATAGGGGGTATTTATAGGCGTCGCTGGGATCAGATTAGGAATGTAATCCGTGTGGTTAGATAAGGAATGTAATCCCTAATCCCCAATGAAAGGATAGATATGAATCAGGAGCGTTGATTAGGATTTAATCAGAAACCCTAATTCTATCCTTTCTGGACCGGGTTTGCTGCGGGTTGAAACCCGCACCCAGTTGGGGTGGATCCGTTCGCGGGTTAGTGGGTTTCCAAGAAGGAGAACCAGTACCCGCTTCAGACCCATTGGTAGGTTACCATTTTACCCCTGGGCTTCAAGATTCGTGCCCGATTTGGACAGTTCCGATTTAACCCTATTTTTAGCCATATCACGAGCCCCCCACTCCCGAAGACTGAGTTTGATCAGTCTTTGAGGAGTAGTTTTACTGTTTTAATGGCTAGTGGAGTTGTATCGGAGTCCAAATGGAAGGTTTTGAATCTTTGAAGGAGGTAGTGCGGTGATTTTTCAAGTTGGTTGCACTCTGAGTCGCTCCTGAGCTCTTCTGGTCATGTGGTGTTTTCGCAGGAATATTTGTTTAACTTTGCGAAGTGTTGATCCGTCGTTCGGGAGTCTTAATAGATTGTCCTAGGCAATAATTACTTGCTTGGGGGTTCAAAAATGTTTCCCCAACTTTATAATTATTTTCCTGGAGTTTTCCTTAACTTTCCCGAACTTTTAATTGTTTTTTCACAATTTTTTGGCGAATGGCTCGGTTGTTTCCTTCGTTGTGCGGCCTACATGCTTTTACCTCACCGCCGACCCCTTCGAGCGCTTGCTACCAAGGAGGCCGAAGTCCATGGGTGGTTCGGCGCCCTCTGCCGAAAAGCAGGGGCACCTCGGCCAGGTTGTAAGTGCGGAGAGGGAGTTCGGCGAGGTCCAAGGTAGTTCTTTCCATGTAACATGGTCGGTGGCAAGAACGCTCTGTAACGTCCCCGAATCCCAAATACACTGAATTCGAGATGTTCTACAGGATCTTTCCGCTTCATTTAGTAAAATTTTACAAGGAAATTTGAACTTTTCACTTTACATCAGAGTTTACATGAATACATCACAATTTTCATTTGCACAGCGGAAGTAAACTTTACAACAATGAAATAAATGTACAACAATATTGTATAATCTTTAAGCATATGTTCCTCTTTAATCTTTATAATGTCATTTACCTGCATATAAGACTGTGGGTACGTCAGTTTATTCAACCGACGAACATTATACACGGTCATCCTCTCTATGCCGGAAATAGTATAACTCAATTTTCCGTATTTAGCAAACACAAACTTGTCACATATCAAACTAAAGGGACTACCCTATTGATATCGTGTTGTGATTGTGCACTTAGTCCTTAATGCAATTATTTATGTTACATGACACTAATGCGCACTTGTTCGGATTCTATGCATCCCATACTACATAGGTCCGAGGGCAAGCCCTTAATCGTTCTTCAACTTTGTAGGGTTCGATCCCTCGTTATGACTTAATCTACTACTGTAACTACGGTAAGTATCCTAGATGTTTTCTGACCTACGAACTCATGTCTAGGCGCCCTGGAGGGAATCCCAACGCACTGACACATGACTCTTCATGCAGGCATCCTGTGGTAATTCAGCTCCTACCATAGACATGACACCACCCGTAGTCTTCAAACATCCCACGAGCATCGCCACCGGGATGGTACTCTGGAGCAGTATCCTCGCCCAGACTCATCATGGGACATCCTGGGATATGCTCTCGCCGCTATCCAATGGCCCTCATACTCAATGTTTTTCTCTTACTTTCGTCACATCTTCACTATGTAACTAATCCTTAATTCTAATGATATAGAATCATGAACAAAACCAAAGCACTAGAGTTAGCCTCTCCACTAAACCGGACTTATACAATTGTTCAACATGACCAACCTTGGTCTTTCATATTTCATTTTATTTCTTTCCAAATGCCGGAGGAGACTTAGCTACTCTTTTGTTTCAATTCCCATTCACAAATTCTAAAGTTGAGTGTTTCACTCATAAGTTCACATGTTGAGTTGTCATACTCAAAAATATTTCTTTTCAAATCATGATTTCTAAATTGTTCAATAGTCCATAATTATACATTAAATTCAACTTTTCATCATGTAACTCATGCAATATTATTTTCACATTACAAAAAAACCACATCACTAGTTACTCAATCAAAGATGAATATTTATACATCATGAATTGTCACACCATTCTCCATTGAGAATAATTCACATCACTTCATATAATTCACATCTTATTCATATTTTTCCATTTTAAATCTTTTGTAAAATACCACTTTATACAAGTGCAAGTGTAGAACTCATAGTTCTAAATTATACTTTTATTCCTTAAACATATTCCACTTCATGCAAATAATCCTCAAACTATTTTTCATGAGCTCCCCATATTCTTAAAATAATAAATATATTTTTCCACATTTTTTTTGATCACTAAAACACCCAAAAAAAAATTATTTTTCCACAACATAAACACAGCCGAAGGCCACGGATCGAACCAGCGACCACTAGGAGAAACAACCAAAGCACAGACCACTAGGCCGAGTGCTGCCCACGCATAGAAGAGGGCGCGAGAGCCTTAAATGCTCTTCGACCGCACTGTTTTATTTTTTTGAAATGGAAAATTAAAAGTATGGCAACCCGAGAGTTCGAACCAGTGACCTCAGACCACTGTAGCGTTCTAAGGCTATCCCGACCACTTGAGCTACACGCTCAGGTTGTCCAATTTACAACTCGAATTTATTTAATCAATTATTCTCTGTTATTGAGAGTACATCGATGTTCATCAACATCTTACTTCAATTTGCTCTTACTAATCTACTATAAAAATTCCAGATTTATCATTTCCATCGTGGATTTTACTCCAGTATATAAAAATAATTTTCTCCAATGATTAAACATATTTTTTCCCAATAAATACCACATTTCTACCATACAATTTGGTTAATTTAATATACTACCACTAATACATTCTTTTTCGACATTATATTTTCATTAGTCTGTATACTAATTTTCTGCCATTATTCATCTCATAAGTATAATGACTGCATCTTAATTTATTCGTTACAACAATATAACAAAATTTCTAATTTAGCACATAATGCGACATTGTCGAACTACTAATCTTTGCACATAATTTTCATGCTACTAACGAAAGTTCATTTACACAATTCATAACCATACTCATGTTGCACCCAACTTGAATTTTAATGGTAGAATCACACACAATTTGCATATCAACAATTCAATCAATTATAGATCATTTTTCCAATTAAATGTGCACTCTTATTAATCATTTTCATGCATCATTTTTCTAATTAAATCTAGCATGCATTCTTATTTAGAAATAGGGAAAATTTACCCACATACAAATTCATATTCTAAATTATTCATGCCCACATTAACACAAAAGATCTATTTAACACATGAAATAGCATTATCAATCTACTAACTTTTGTATGTAATTCTTGATGGTAATAAATGTGTTTTCTTCAATCAATCCATGATCCTAATCAATTCACATACAACTTAAATAATAGAACCACATACAAATTTGCATATCCACATTTCAATCATTCAATGGGTTATTTTTCCTAATTAAAGTGTGCTCTTCTTAATCTTTTTCATGCTTCCTTCATTCATTTCTAACATGCATTTCTAATTTAGAAATATGGAGAATTTACCCACCTTAATTTGGAGAGAAAAATACAATTTAGCAACCTCCTAGACGAATGTCCTTGCAACGAGAGTGCTCCTCCTCCTTGAACACGCGCACGCAAGCCTCCCAAGCACCAAACCGAGAGCTCCCTCTTGATGAATGCCGGCCCTTCTTTTCTCCTTGATGTTGCAAGCACAATCCCACACACTCTCAATCTTTTGACTCACAAAATCACTACTAGATAATATAATTTAGACTATAGGTTTAGAGGGATTAATAAGCACAAGAATAACTAGCCATGGGGGGGGGGGGGTATTTATACTAAAAATCTAGGAAAATGGAGGGCTAGGAATGAAGTAGGAGTTAGGAACAAATGGTTTAGATTTAGTGAGGAGTTACACTAACTACCCACAATCAAGTAACCACCACACCATGATTTCCACTCAAATTTTCATTTCCCTCCAAGCTCACAACCGGCCTAGTTTGAAAAAGTGCATATTGCACGTGTACGTGTAGTGCACGTGCATGCCACTTGGTCTCCAAAAATTTGTACAATAAATTTTATATAAAAATAATCTTTAAATTTGTATTCTACATGACAAGTTGTATTTAAAAATAAATTAACTCATGGGCTTTAATTTATGGGCCAAAACAATTATTTTTAAAATAAAATAAATTAAATTAACTTTGGGCTTTTTTTAAAAAGAAAAGGCTTTTTGTCTAATTGAAAGAAGGCTTTATAGAAAAATAATTAAGGGTACATATTTAAATATCTATACTCATCATGATGAAAATATTTACCAAAAATATTGCACGTGCACACTACGTGCAAAATAAAATAATTTTTCATTAAATAAAAAATCAAGGCATTACACGCTCGGCAACTGGTGCCGAAGTCCAACTTTCCATGTAACATGGTCGGTGGCAAGAACGCTCGGCAGCATGTGCCGAGGTCCAACTTTCCATGTAACATGGTCGGTGTCAAGAACGCTCGGCAGCTGGTGCCGAAGTCCAACTTTCTATGTAACATGGTCGGTGTCAAGAATGCTCGGCAGCTGGTGCCGAGGTCCAACTTTCCATGTAACATGGTCGGTGTCAAGAACGCTCGGCAGCTGGTGCCGAGGTCCAACTTTCCATGTAACATGGTCGGTGGCAAGAATGCTCGGCAGCATGTAACGAGGTCCAACTTTCCATGTAACATGGTCGGTGGTAAGAACGCTCGGTAGCATGTACCGAGGTCCAACTTTCCATGTAACATGGTCGGTGGCAAGAACGCTTGGCAACTAGTGCCGAAGTCCAACTTTCCGTGTAACATGGTCGGTGGTAAGAATGCTCGGCAGCATGTACCGAGGTCCAACTTTCCATGTAACATGGTCGGTATCAAGAACGCTCGGTAGCTGGTGCCAAAGTCCAACTTTCCATGTAACATGGTCGGTGCCAAGAACGCTCGGCATCTGGTGCCGAAGTCCAACTTTCTATGTAACATGGTCGGTGTCAAGAACGCTCGGCAGCTGGTGCCGAAGTCCAACTCTCCATGTAACATGGTCGGTGGCAAGAATGCTCGGCAGCTTGAGCCGGAGTCCAACTTTCCGTGTAACATGGTCGGTGTCAAGAACGCTCGGCAACTGGTGCCGGAGTCCAACTTTCCATGTAACATGGTCGGTGGCAAGAATGCTCGGCAGCTTGAGCCGGAGTCCAACTTTCCATGTAACATGGTCGGTGTCGAGAACGCTCGGCAGCTTGAGCCGAAGTCTTTGACTTGTCGTTTTTGGCGGAGCACGCCTTGCGGAGTTGGCGGCTTCTGCGCTCCTGACAGATGTGGCAGCCATTAAATGTGATGGCTTCTGAACTTCTGACAGCTCTGACGGATGTGATGCTTATTTAATGCGATGACCTCTGAGCTCCTGTCAGATGGGACAGTAATTAATGCGATGTGCGTCTTGGCGTGGTAAACAAGGCGACGGCTCAGATGGTTTTTGTCGCTTTGCGTAAATGGGCTGGCAGTATGGGCCCATTAACATCGTTTTGCGTGCCTCGCTCTATAAAACCTTACCCCCCCTCTCATTTTTCACTTCTCCACTTTTTTACTCAGGCAGTGATTTGTGCTTAGCAAGAGCTTCAGGTGATCATCGTCCGTTTTCCGATGAAGTTTCCGACCACATATCTCTTTAAGGTAATTTATACTTAGTTTCTTTCCAAGTATAAATATGTCTCTTTCCTCTGTCTCCAAGTCGTCTTCTTCTTGGTCCGAGCCCTCCCCTCAAGTTGCCGAAGCCCGCACTCCGAGTCGCCCAGATAAGGGCAAGAAGGTGTTTGGTCGAGATATGATCGTAGAGGATCCAAAGCGCATGGGGCCGTTTGGCAGGTTGCCGGGGCCATTGACTGGGCTTCACAGAGTTCGAGAACTTCCGAAGGAACATGCCGAGCGTATTTTTCACGGGAGGGGGAGGACTTTTGATGAGAATGAGGCGAGGGAGACGACCGAGGCTGACGAGACGGTGTCGATCCTCAGCGAAGAAGACTTGGCAGTGATCTGGGATTGTTTCCACATTCCGGAGGAGTACGAACTTATGCTGCCGGGTCACGGGGTTAGGGCCAACTCGCCGCTGCCAGTAACTATGTGTTGCTGGCCGGTTGATGCCTTTATCGCCGGGGCTCGGCTACCTCTCCATCCGTTCGCGACCCTTGTTCTTAGGTGGTTTGGGGTCAGCCCCATTCAACTTATGCCGAACACATGGAGAGTCATAAATGGTTTCGTGCTTCACTGCCAAGCCACTGGGTTCGAGCCGGAGCTGAGTGTACTTCGGACGATCTACCGGCTTCATCACGCGAACCGGTCAGAGTTCCGGTATTACTTGTCCCCGAGACATGGCGGTAGGCTCGTTATATGCCCCGACTCCATAAAGCACTGGCGTGATAAGTATTTGATAGTGCGGAGTGCGGAGGCCTGGCCTATTCCCTCTAGTTGGGTGGAGGAGGTGCCGAAGAGGTTGAAGGCATTGCCAAAGCTTCGCCCCAAAGATGAAGAGGCAGTTCGGACACTTCTTAATCGGCCGAAGTACGATTAGCGGGAGCTGACCGAAGGTGTTCTATTCAGGGGAGGGCTCTGCCGCGTAGATCACAGTACGCGGCTTCTTCTATGTTTCCGTCCTTTCTTTTTCATACTTCATCTTTTACGACTTGTATTCCGCTAACAAACTTCGTTTTTAATGCAGGGGCGATGGACTACGAGGCTGTGCTGGCATTGAGGGCTGGTCTTGCTAGCAAGGCGCCGAAGAAGCGCAAGAGGGTGGCCACCAAGTTGCTGACCGCAAAGACTCCGAGGGTCACGGAGGTGGTCGAGGAGGTGGAGACCCTGGGAAGCCCGGCCGTGGCCGAAGGAATTGCCTCGGCGTCAACCGAGGTTGGTGACTTTCCGATCGCCGCAGCCCTCAAGATGGCGACGCCCCCGCTGACAGTGGTGGCCGAGGAGCTCCTGACCGAGGAGCATAAGAAGATCCATGTTCCGGACTGGCAGGTTCGGAAACATGACAGGTTCCTGGGCAACTCCTTGGCGAGCATGCAGGTGATCAAGCACTTGGCGACACCGAAGGATCGGGCCGCCATGGAGGCCGGGCAGGAAGGCGACGATGTCATCGAGATTGCTCGCTCGGCGGTCTCGGTAAGTGTTGAATTTTTACCGTCATTGGTTTTTCTTATGTATAATTTCTCTAACTCTTTGAACACCTCGTTTCCTGTCGCAGATCATCGTCCACTTTGGTCACCTCTCGGAGAGGTTGACGGCTCTGGAGAAGGAGCTGAAGCAGGAGTCCAACCAAGCTCGGAAGGATAAAGCCCGTATGGGGAACAAGCTCGACAAGCTCAGGGTCAAGTTCGAAGGGAGGACGACGAGGGTCGAGTACCTTGAGGGCCTGGTCGCAAAGCTGGAGGGCGACCTTCTTCGCCAGAAGGAGGAGGCGGCAAAACAATTGGCCGAAGCGGCGGAAGCCAAGGCTGCTGCGGTGAAGGAGGCCGAGGACGCCACTATGGTGAAGGCGCAAGGCTTTCTCGCCCAGAACATGGCCACAGCCTATGCCGATGCCCTCACCCGGGTGTCGAAGGCATACCCCGAGGTGGACTGTTCGGGATGGAGGTTGTTCCCGGGCCACGTCGAAGGCTTCGACCCGGAGTCGGAGGGAGAAGAAGAAGAAGAAGAAAGGGACGACGTAGTCGAGCCTGAGGTTGAGGTCGTCAGCGAGGTCCAGGGGTTGTGGTCACCCCGCTGGCAATGGTGACTCCTTCAGGGACGTCGGCCCCCACCCACTCTTGCCGCCCCGGGAAAGAGGTCGCACCTTGACTTCGCTTGCTTTCTCTTTTCTTCTGCTTTTTTGAGTTTGTAAGTGTAATGCCTAATCGCGGACTGGCCACCGCTTTTTTGTAATGAATGAAAACATCCTTTTGGGTTCGACACCGCATCTCTCTGTCATAACTTTCTCAAAAAACTCTTGAAATTTGGCTAAGTGTAGGGATTCGGCTAAGTGTTGAAAATTTGTTGTTTGCTTCGACTTCTTTTCAGCTTGCGGAGGTGACTCAAACCGTCGAGCCTACTCGCTCGGGGGAAAGCGCTCGTTCCGAGGTTAGCTTAGGGGCGACGAGGTTGTGCTTGACGAGGTGCCAAGAGCGACTCTATGAAGTCGAGCTGAGGTTGCGCAGGGCCGTAAGCGAGCGGAACCACCTGCAACTCATCTTGGGTCGGCGGGACATTAAGATTCGGCGACTGGAGAGCAGGCTCACCGAGATGGCCCTCTTAGGAGAGGATGATGGTTCATCGACCGCCTTTAGTTACGGCCTACGGCTCAAGTGCATTCGCCATACTTTATCGAAAATAACAGCAGAGAGGGACGATCTGCTCTCTGAGATTCGTCACTTGCAAACGATAGAGACGGACCTTCGGATGGAGGGAGAGGGATTGACGGCAGAGGTGGCCAAACTGACGGCCGAACATGACGAACTGACAGCCAAGGTCGACGCGCTGAAGAGAGCCACGGTGGACAAGAGCATCGAAGTCACTCATCTCCGCCGTCTTATCGCCAGTCGCTCTGGCATCCCGAGCTCCGCAATACCTCTTCGCTTCGAGGTCGATGTAAAAGATGACTCTCTGAGGGAGCGGATCTCAGAGCTGGAGGTGGAGGTGGCTCGCCTCATACCGCGTTCGGGGCCGATCAATGTTAGGAGCACTTCATGTACTCGTGCGGAGAGCGAGCGGGGCATTTCGTTTTATGAGCTCGCGACCCGTTCGCCCATTGGCCAACCTAGTCCGGGGGATGCACAAAGCGGGGTTGCCATTTCATCGAGCGGAGCATCCGTCGGAGCGACTGTTAGGAGCAGCGCCAAGGACACGTCTCAATTCGTCGGTTTGGGGTCGAGTTCCGGAGGCAAACGTCGTCGCCCTCGAGTGTCCTTGAAGCGGAACATCCCTGCACCAAGGAGGCATTGAAGACCTTGTTTTTTAGGCCTTTATATTTAGTCTAGGCGTAACAAGCCAGTGTTGTAATCTTTGCTTTTAATGCCTTGTAATCTGGTTGTAAGAAAGAGTCATCTTGTATTGTGTCCCCCCTTTTAATGATGTTTCTTTCTTAGACTTGCATGTTTTTAGTGGCTCTGTGTGGTTGTTTTGTTTGTGACTGTCTTCATCGTGCCGAGGTTCCCGAGCTGGTCTTCTGCTCGCTTGGGGGTCGGCATTATGAGCATTCGGCCAGGGGTGCCGAGCTCTGTTTCGGTCATTTAATCTCGTGAATTTGTAAGATGAGTGAGCCTTATGCAGCGGAGGGGTAGCCTCCGCTTCTGCCTGTTGACCCCGGAGGCCTTTCTTCTCGCTTGCTTAAGAGCGAGTTTGCGAAGCAAGGCCAAGCCAAGTATTGGACCGGGAACTATCGTTGGAGTTGTTCAATGGTTGTAGGAGCAATTTCGAATGGCGACCCACTCCTAGATCGCTTAAGAGCGAGCTTGCGAAGTAGAATCGAGCCAAGTGTTGGACTCCAAACCATCGTTAGAGTTATTCAACGGTTGTGGGAGCAATTCCGAATGGCGAACTACTTCTATCTTGCTTTAAGAGCGAGCTTGCGAAGTAGAATCGAGCCAAGTATTGGACTCCGAACCATCGTTAGAGTTGTTCAACGGTTGTGGGAGCAATTCCGAATGGCGAACTACTTCTAGCTTGCTTAAGAGCGAGCTTGCAAAGTAGAATCGAGCCAAGTGTTGGACTCCAAACCATCATTAGAATTATTCAACGGTTGTGGGAGCAATTCCGAATGGCGAACTACTTCTAGCTTGCTTTAAGAGCGAGCTTGCGAAGTAGAATCGAGCCAAGTTTTGGACTCCGAACCATCGTTAGAGTTGTTCAACGGTTGTGGGAGAGATTCCGAATGGTGACCCACTCCTAGCTCGCTTAAGAGCGAGCTTGCGGAGTAGACTCGAACCAAGTGTTGGACTCCGAACCATCGTTAGAGTTGTTCAACGGTTGTGGGAGCAATTCCGAATGGTGACCCACTCCTAGCTCGCTTAAGAGTGAGCTTGCGGAGTAGACTCGAACCAAGTGTTGGACTCCGAACCATCGTTAGAGTTGTTCAACGGTTGTGGGAGAAATTCCGAATGGTGACCCACTCCTAGCTCGCTTAAGAGCGAGCTTGCGAAGTAGACTCGAACCAAGTGTTGGACTCCGAACCATCGTTAGAGTTGTTCAACGGTTGTGGGAGCAATTCCGAATGGCGAACTACTTCTAGCTTGCTTTAAGAGCGAGCTTGCGAAGTAGAATAGAGCCAAGTGTTGGACTCCGAACCATCGTTAGAGTGAAGAGTAAAGGCAGAGAGATGTAAACAATTTTTACAAGTAAAATATGTAAAGGCTTTATTGAAGACTACTAGTCGGCTGCTTCTGAGTTGCGAGCCGTTGTTACATATGAAAAATGAAGAGGAAAAATACAAGGGAAAAGAGAGGAATGGTTCGACATCCCCGAATACTTAGATAGGCGCTGGGGCACTTTCTTGGTATTTCAAAGGATGGTCGGCATTCCAAGTCCTTGGGATTTCTCTGCCTTCGAGGTCTTCGGACGTTGGTCGGACACTCTCCTGGGGGATCTCTAGAGTTTCGAGGGAGAGGACTGGACCCCCAGTCGAGGTCATGTAGCACTTGCGGGCCGTTTCCTGATTGCCTTTTACTTCCCCTACTCCTGCCTGGGTGGGGAATTTCATCTTGAGGTGATAGACAGAAGGGACGGCTTCAAGGGCAGCTAGGCCGGGCCGACCCAAAATGACATTGTAAGCTGCAGGGACATCCACGACCATAAAGTCCATCGACTCCGTTCGGGTAGTAGGAGTTTTGCCAGCGTTTACGTCGAGGGTGATCACGCCTTCAACAGTCACTGGCACTCCCGTGAACCCATGGAGCGTGTAGCCGGCGGGCTTGAGTCTGTCTCGTGATAGCTTGAGGCCTTTGAAAGCGGCAAGGAAGAGGATGTTAACGGAGCTGCCATTGTCCACTAGGATCCTTTCCACCTTAAAGTTTGCCATATGGAGATTGATGACGAGTGCGTCACAATGGGGGGTTCGGACACCCTCAAGGTCTTTGTCTGAGAACGTGACGGGCACTCCGATGCCTTTAGGAGGAGGTGTGGCGTGAACCGAACTGACTTCCCTTATGAACGCCTTTCGAGATGAGTTGGAGGAGCCCCCCATTGGGCCCCCATGAATGAGGTGTAGGACACGTTCCTCTTCGAATTCGGGCGTTTCATCGCATTCAGGACGCTTGTTAGCCCCCCGAGGCGGGGGAAGATGGTCGGCTCGGTCCTTTCTCACGAACCTGGTCAGCTGTCCCCTCTAGATGAGGGCTTCTATCTCATTCTTCAAGGCCCGACAATCATTGATGTCGTGGCCATGGTCCCGGTGGTAATAGCACCACTTCTCTTTATCTCTCTTCTTGGCGGGGGTGTTCATCCTCGGAGCAGGAGGTATGACCCCCTCCTTCTCAACTTCCATTAGAATGGTGGAGACATTGGTAGTGAGATGAGTAAATTTCTCGAATCTGGGGGGAGGTCGGCGCTGGCCGCCATTATCCTTCTGGAGCTTGTTGGCCCCTTCCTCTTCTATTCCCTTTCTCTTAGACCCGGAGGAAGACCCCTCCAAGTTGGGGCGGTGCTCAGCTTCTTCGGCCCGAATATACTTTTCGCTGCGGAGGAGGAGATCAGAGAAGTTCTATGCGGGTTTCTTGGCGAGGGAGGAGCGGAGGCTGGAGTTGAGGACATTGGATTGAAATGCTGCTGCAGCGACCGACTGGTCGAGGGATGCTATGGACCTGGCTTCAGCTGTGAACCTTTTCACATAGTCTCTCAGCTTCTCACCCTTCTTCTGGTGGAGGTAGAGTAGCGAAATGCTGGTCTTCTCAGTTCTGCGGCTACTCACGAAGTGGGTGACGAAGAGTGTCTCAAATTGCTTGAAGGAGAATATTGAGGAAGGGGGAAGGCGAGAGTACCATTCTCGAGCCGGCCCCTTGAGAGTTGCGGGGAGGGTTTTGCAGAGCAGAGCATCGGAAGCTTGATGGATGAGCATGAGGGTCTTGAAGCTTTCGATGTGGTCGACGGGGTCAGTCTCCTCGGAATAAGTCTCAAATTGAGGAGGCTTAAAGCCGATTGGTACGGGTGCATCCATTATGGTCGACTAGGACAGAGGGTCCTTCCTCTAAGTTCTTCTTCTCGGTCTAACTGACCCAAGCGCCTCTCCATTTCGTGGAGACGGCAGTAGACAGCGTAGTCCCTTCGACGGTAATCAGCCGAGGCCTCTAGACTCGTCTTCGTACGAGGGAGAGCGGGGGCTACGACGACGGTAGCTCCTGGAGCGGCGAGGACTTAGCATGTGCCGGGGGTTGCTAGGAGCTGGGGGAGGAGTTAAGGACCGTCGGCGAGGACTTCGGACCGGAGGAGGAGAGGGAATCCTTAGAGCATTGGTGTTGGGACGGAGATTGAGAGCTTGTAGAACGGTTGCTTGGAACTGCTGGAACTCGGCATGGGTGCCTCATTGTTCCTAGGATGTTGCCGACCGGCAGGGAAATGGGGTCTTCTCCTGTGATGCTCGGGGGACTCTCTCCGCCCCCTTCGGATAAGGGACCTTCTGTAGTCTCGGCGGTGAGGAGATCGCTCATCCGGACGTTGCTGGCGGGAGGCTCCCTCTCGAGCCCGCTTTTTATCCAGACGGCGGCAAAGATCCTCATCCTTCTGCCGATTGAGGACGGTGTTGCGAAGGTCGAAAGCTCGGGGATTGTGGGAGGCCATAGAATCCGAAGAGGCATTGTGGATGGAGACGTGGTCCGGATGGAGAGGTTGTTTTTGCGGGTTGGGACCCTTAGGAGATTGTTGATTCTGAGGAGGAGGCAGGTCCTGTTGGAGAGGGTCCTCGGCTTGAGGCAGAAGTTGCCCCTGCTGTTGAGCGGGTTGAGGGGGGACTTCCTATTGCTGATCGGGGTTGGGTCCTCAGTTGGACCCTCTGGATTTGGCTTTCCTAGGAGGCATGGCTGGAGAAGATCTGACCAACGAGAAGAGGGGAGGCTGCTATTCGTTCTTTCCCACAGACGGTGCCAATCTGTTGCCGCTGAATCTGGTGTGGGGGCAAACAGATAGTATTTGTGGATTCTTGGAAAACTTTGAATAGAAAACCTGGTACCTGTTCTGCCGGAATTTGACCGTTGCTCCCGCCGTTCACCTGCAAAAAGTGCGAGACACCGGGGTTGTTCCCGGCGACACACCCTCCGATGCTCAAGTCAGTAATCAGAAGTGATTATGAAAGAGCGTAAAACTGGCGAAAGATTGATTACCTCTTAATGGAGATGAATGGGGGGTATTTATAGGCCATTCAGATTAGGAATGTAATTCCTGTGGTTAGATAAGGAATGTAATCCCTAATCCCCAGTGAAAGGATAGATATGAATCAGGGCCGTTGATTAGGATTTAATCAGAAACCCTAATTCTATCCTTTCTGGACCGGGTTTGCTGCGGGTTGAAACCTGCACCCAGTTGGGGTGGATCTGTTCGCGAGTTAGTGGGTTTCCAAGAAGGAGAACCAGTACTCGCTTCAGACCCATTGGTAGGTGAAATTACCGTTTTACCCCTGGGCTTCAAGTTTCGTGCGCGGTTTGGATGGTTCCGATTTAACCCTATTTTTAGCCATATCATTGGGTTTAAAAACCCAATATCCATTATACCCTGTTAATTTACCATACCTTATTTTCTTTATTGGATATCCAATACCCTATACCCTATGCGATCCGTTAAAACCCTTTTACCCAATACCCATTATACACCTACCTGTTACCCTCCAAAAACCCTAATCTCTCCTATATATATTCTTCCCTGTTACCCATCAAAACCCTAGTCGCTCTCTCTTTTACTCTATCTGCATCCCGATATCCCCTTGTCCCCTTACTCACATCCCGACCCTCCAGCTCCTCCCCTCATCACCCTACTCAGCACCCTGCCTCTCTTCTCTTCCTCGTGGCACAGCAGTAGCAAGCATCGCTCCCCGTCCCGATGCCAGCCAGCAGTGCAGCTACCCTGTGCTGTCTTCTCCCAACCCAGGCGACAGCCGACGCCCCCTGTGCACCCTCCTCCGGTCGTGACGCCACCAGCACCGCGACGAACCTTGGTCATTGTTCCCTAGTCACCGTCGCTCATGCAACCATGCCGCTTCGCCGTCATCCCTGTGTCGCTTCCCTGCCTCACCCGTCGCTAACAGCAGCAGCCTCGATAGCCAGCAATGCCGCTACTGCCCGCTGTCCGCCATCGTCGCCTCCTCGCAGTGCACACGCTCAACCCGACTGCCCCTCCTTGCATGTGTGCTGCGGTTTGATCGTTTTGGCCGAGTGAGATCTCGATCGTTGGATATCTTGATCTTCATCATCATCATCTTGATCATCCTCTTGATCATCGAGATCCGTGCCTTGGGTTCGTGATTTCGATTGTGATTGTGTGTTCGTGATTGGTTCGTGATTCATTTGCTTGAGTTCGTGCCCGGAAATCTGTTCCCGTTATTCTTTTTCACTCTGTCGTTTCTGTTGTCAATTTCAAGACAAGTAACTTGTATAACTTCTGTTTGTATATACAAGTACTAAAAACCGTCTGTAGTGTAGTTGCTTTAAGATCTATTCTCATGAAAATTCTTGTTAGATCTTGTTTCTATGTGTTGATCCGCCCGTAGTTGTCTCATTACACACATGACGTGAAATAACTTAGAGATAATTAATTCTTGATGTATACATGCATGTTGTCCATGATTATGAGGTGTCATAGAATCTTGTATGCTTAATGTGTTAGTAGTAGTATAACCCATTGTAAACTTGTTAAACAACCTATACCATGTTGCTTGGACATCTAGTATACCATATTTCGTAGTTTATTGTGATTTGGATGTGTTACATATGAACTAGTTGATTTTATGCATAAAGAAGATTTCTGTTTTTGCTGTTACCCCGTTTTTTTAGTATTTTAGACCCAATTAAGGTCAGTAAATGAAAATTATTTGTGAATAAGAATTATAGAGAATTCTGTCTACTTTCCAGAATTTCTGACAGATCTCAGTTTCGATTTGTGAGTTGCAAGTTATAGCTGTTTTACTACAGAGGTGTAGAAAATTCCAGATTCTGTTTTATATGAATTCTGTATGGCTATTTAATTTTATACTGATGTCAAAGATAATATTTTGAACCAATATTTTGCTGAGTACAACTATACTTGATTGGTATTAACCCCTAATTTTTTGGATTTAATTGATGAGTTTTATAAACTATTATATGCTTGCAAACAACTACTATTCTTGCAGAATTTTCAAGTTATTCAATAAAGAACCTTAATTTCAACCTGATTCTACTTGTTGTTGATAAAAATTTTGTGAATATGAAATGTAGCCTACTGTATCTATTTTATCACCCTTTTGACATATCTGGATTTCGATATATATTTTGTAATCTGTTGCTGTTTTAGTACTGCTGTGTTTAGAGTTTCAGATTTACAAACTTGCTGTAACTTGCTGTTTTCTGATTTTATTTGACTATACTATCTATGTTGGAAAATTATGAAATTATATTTTCTGATACTAAACATACTAGGGAATACCCTCGATTTTTCTTGGATTTAATCAGTAAGTTTTTATACCATTTTTATGGTTATGAATACAACCTTGTGATTTCTGGCTGAACATGTTTTCTGTATATAATGTTGTTTTGAGTCCTATTTCTGTGATTATTATATAACTTATATATGTGTTGGATTCGACCGATAGTCTATTTTTCATATTTTCTGATGGATCCAGGTTTGCATAATTGTGGCAACGGGAATCCCAGATTTGGTGTAGTACTGTCTTGCTGTCCTAAACTAGAATTTTCGTTGTCCTAATCTTTTATGAGTTGTCTTTCACCTGTGCATGTTTATCTTCCAACCTGAACCTGTTACTTGTTCATGGCATGTTATTCTTGCCTTGTTTTGTGACACGTATATGTCTGTTTAATAATAATAACAAATAACCAAGCCGGGGTTAAGGGAAAGATGTAGTAGTAGAAAATATAGAAATGTGTACTTGGAAGGGGACCCGTGTTTCCCACCTGATTATCTGTTATCTGTTACCTGTGATATGATTACCTGGCATGTCATTATGATTATCTGTTTACCTGATTCCTGACTACATACTTCCTTATGAGAAGGTGTACTCAGAAGGGGGCTCGTGTTTTCCACCTGTTACCCGACTACATACTTCCTTATGAGAGGGTGCACTCGGAGGGGACCGTAGGTCCTACCTGATGCATGATTACCTGTTACATGATACCTGTACCTATACCTGTTTACCTGATACCTGAGTACACGACCCTATAGAATCCACTACGAAATCTAAACGAAATTTGTTTGAATATAGCAACCATGTGGTAAATGGATGGGACGCATGAAGTACTACCTAGATAGAATTAAATACAAGACTTGACAAAACATGACATCTATTACATGTTTACCTGTACATGCTACCTGTTTACCTGCTTGCATTATACTTGATATCTGTTACATGTTACCTGTACCCTGTTAGCACATTATGTTACTTGATTTTGTTTTCTGATTCACGTTAGTTATTCTATTTTGTTTTCATGTCTATTCCATGCTATGTTTGCTTCCGCTGTTATTCTATACTTGTTTATCTTTTCCTGTACTTGTGCTTGCACTGCAAGCGGCCCGTAACTTGCATTGATGGGCGTTTTGTTTCTCTTTTATTTTCTTGCACTTTGTTAAATTACAGATTTTGGTGATCAACTGCCGCTGGAGTAGGTGATCAAAGATTTTAGTTCGTTCGCTTGAGTTCGTGCCCGAGAAACCGTTCTCGTTATTCTCTTTTCATCGTCGTATCCATCGCCAATTTCAAGGCAAGTAACTTGTATTCTTTTTATTGTATAATACAAGTACTAAATACCTCATGTAGTGTAGTTTTGTTTCTAGAGTCAAATCTCATGAAAAGCCATGTTAGATCTTGTCTCTACTTGTTGATCTATCCGTAGTCGTCTTTGGTTACACGCACGACATGAAATAACCTAGAAATAAACAATTCATGTTGCATATATGTATGTTGTTCGTGATTTATGATGTGTCGTATGATCTTGCATGCTTGATGTGTTAGTCATAGTATTCTCGTTGTAGATCTGCAAAATACCCTATACCATGTTGCTTGGACATCTATTATATCATGCTTGTGTTTTGTTTTGATTTGGATTTGTTGCACATGAACTAGTCGATTTAATGCATAAGAGGATTTCTGTTTTTGCTGCTTCCCCGTTTTTGTATAGTATCTTAGACCCTATTAAGGCCAGTAAATCAATTTTATTTGTGAATATGAATCGTATATTTCGCAGCCTATTTTTCAAAATTTCTGACAGGTCTCAGTTTCGATTTGTGAGTTGCAAGTTATTGCTGTTTTACTACAGAGGTGTAGAAAATTCCAGATTTGGTTTTATGTGAATTTTGTAGAGTTATTTATTTTTATACTGATGTTAAACATAAAATTTGGATCTAATATTTTGCTAAGTATAACTAGTCTTGATTAGGATTAACCCAAAATTT
Organism: Hemerocallis citrina; assembly: GCA_017893485.1. Lineage (NCBI taxonomy): Eukaryota > Viridiplantae > Streptophyta > Magnoliopsida > Asparagales > Asphodelaceae > Hemerocallis > Hemerocallis citrina. Next base: position 362,402,893 of record CM030358.1, on the reverse strand, counting down.
TTTTGGATTTATTTGATGACATCTAAAAACTATTCTATACTTGCAAACAACTGCTATACTTTCAGAATTTTCATGTTGTTCAGTAAAAAACCTTAATTTCAACCTGATTCTACTTGTTGTTGATAAAAACTTTGTGAATATGAAATGTAGCCTACTGTATCTATTTTATAACCCTTTTGAAGGATCTTGATTTAGATTCATACTTTGTAATCTATTGCTATTTTAGTACTGCTGTGTTCAGAGTTTCAGATTTACAAATCTGCTGTATCTTATTGTTTTCTGATTTTATTTGACTATACTATCCATGTTGGAATATTATGAAATCATATTTTCTGATACTAGACATACTACGGAATAACCTAGATTTTTCTTTGATTTAATAAGTAAGTTTTTATGCCGTTTTCCTGTTCATGAATACAACCTTGTGATTTCTGGCTGAACACGTTTTCTAGATATAATTGTGTTGAACCCTGTTTCTGTGATTATTATATGACTTGTATATATTTGCTGGATTCGGTCAGGAGTTTATTTTCTAGATTTTCTGACGGATCCATATTTACATGTTTCTAGCAACGGAAATCTCAGTTTTGATGCAGTAGTGTCTTACTGTCCAGAACTGAAAGTTTCGTTGTCCTGTCCTTTTATGAGTTTTCTATCACCTGTGCATGTTTATGTCTAACCTGAACCTGTCCCTTGTCCTTGCCATGTTATTCTTGCCTGTTTGTGCACGTATATGCCTGTTTGATAAAAATAATAAGTAAACAAGCCGGGGTTAAGAAAAACACCTTAGTAGCGGACAATATAGGTATGTGTACTCAGAAAGGGGCATCGTTCCCATTTTATGTTTGATTCATGTTATTCATGAACCTGTTGCACTTTATATTTGATTCATGAATTTGTTGATTCGTGAACCTGTTGTACTTTATGCTTTGACGCATGAACTTGTTGGTTCGTGTACCTGTTACCTTTTGATTCATGAACTTGTTGATTCACGAACCGTTGATTCGTAACCTGTTTGCTACCTGATTCATGAACCGGTTCCTATTACCTGTTACATGACGCCTAAGTACACAGCCCTATAGAAACCCACCACCAGATCTAAACGTAATTGCATGTAAGTAATAACCATATGGTGAAAATCTGGGACTCATGAAGTGCTACCTAGATAGAAATAAATACAAGACTTGACATAACACGTGTAGTACCCCATAATTTTAAATGTTATTTTAAAGATTTATAAATGAATTAAAATGATTTTTGGAGATTTAATAAATATTTTTCTGGAAATCTATCTTTTTACACGTGCAAAACACGTGCAAATATTTTCTTGAGAATTTCAAAAGCCAAAATTTCTTCATGAAAAATCATCATTTATTATTTGGGAATTATTTGTAATTTTTCTAGATTTTTCTGATATTTATTGGATCTATTTGCAAATATCAAGAAAAAGAAGGGCCTTTTTGCAAAATTGTCATTTTGAGGGGTGAAAATGTAAAAATATTTTTCTGGACTTTTCAAACAGTGCCGGCTGGAAATAAGGTGTCTATTTTACTTTTAAATCTCAATTTAATTGGTTTTATCAAATTTCTAAGTATAGGAATCTATTGGTGTAAAGTTATATTTAAAGGGATTATTTTGCAAATGTGTTTAAAAAACCCTAATCTTCAATTCCGGCCTATTTAAAAGAAGTACAGCCGTCTTTCACTGCACAACACAAAGAGTTTATTATTTTTTGGAGGATTAAGAAGAGGATCTTGGATTTCGCAAAAGAAAGGCTTTCTTATCAAGATTTCTTCATTTGAGGTGAGTGACTTGTTTGTTTTGCTTTGTGTATTTTGCATGTGAGTGATTTTGTATTTTGTTTTATGTATGTGAGTAGTATAATTTGGTTGTTTGATCTATGAATGATTTAATGGATCTTGGATATTGAATTTTATTTGCTAGAAAGTATGTTTAGGGTTTGAATATGAATATGCACATTATGAATTTGGATGGATGGATGAAAATTGGATCTTGTGAAACCCTAGTTGTGGTGAATAAGATTGTATGTGGGTAGTCTATCTCTTTTGGGATTAATGTTGAATTGATTGAATATGGTGGATTTTATACATAAACCTAATAAAGATGAGATTTTTATTACTTTTGAGTATTGGTTGAATACAAATTGAATATGGTGTTGTTATCAATTGATTAAGGTTGTAATTTGAAATGGTAATTCAGTTTTGAGAAATGTGAAAGGAAAAGTATGAATCAAGAGATCATGACATGAAAATCGAAATTTGGAAATTAGTTGAGTTGAGGAAATATACCCTAATTGGGGATTTTCTCGAGATTTTGGTATTGATACGATTTGGATCTGAATACGAAGCAATTTCAATGAGTAATTGATTTTAAGAAACTCTATTTTTGACTATATGCACAATCCATGTTTTAATTGAAAGAAATCAACAAAATCTCTATTTTTATAAATTCAAGAAGTTTTGATTTAGTTTTATGGACTATTATATGTCCTACAAGTTGTATTTGATCATATAAGAAATAAGCTTTTCGTAGAAACTGTTTTCATTAAGTAAAAATACGTATCGGTTGAAATGTGTACAACCAAAAGTATGCAGTCTGTAGGTCGACAGTCGACTGGCATGACTTCTCAGTCGACCGACACGACCCGGTTGCTATGTTCTCTAGATTTTCTTGAAAATTCGCTCTGGACAGTCGACTTAGGACTTTTACAGTCGACTGATATTACTTAGAATTATTTTCCCAAGTTATTGTATTCTTTCGTTCTGTACAGTCGACCGATGGTTTTAATAGTTGACTTATAACACTTAGATTATTTTTCTTAAAACCATGGAATTCTCTTTCTGGACAGTCGACTTACGCTTGTTATTAGTCGACTGATACTGATGTATCTTTATATTTTTGAATGTTCTTTCAAATAATTTATTCTCTAATTGTTTTAATCTATAACTTACTATTCTATACTTTATCTTCTACTGAACATATGTTTTCAAGTTGTTGTGACTAAGCAATTCGTATTGGAAGATTGGTTGGGATATTTGAGTGTGAGTCTCTAGAGGAGGTGTGTGATCCTAGTTTACCGGCAATTGAGATATTTATGTTTGGGCCTGTTGAGGCATTTTAGTTGATCAGTTGTTTGAGTTAAGTCCGGTAGGGTACACCAACTCTAGGAGATTTGTAAAGTAATTAAATAACCTAAAAATAATAAGGACAGACACTAGTGGTGATATGATGAACGGGAACATGGGTTATAGACCTCAGTATGGCTTGTGGTGTGAGATAATCCCCGGAATTATCCAGGTGTGAGTGAAATAGTCTCCGGAATTACCTGTGGTGTGGGATTGATCTCCGGAATTATCGGGGTCGAGGCGATGCACATGTAGTATTCGTGTGATGAGGTGCCATTGCTTGCGGTATGGGGTATTCTCGAAGATTCCCAGGTGTGAGTGAAATAGTCTCCAGAATTATCTGTAGATAGAGATTGACCTCTGGAATTATCGGGGCATGGGCTAATACTCACAGTTTATCTTTATCTCGTAGTAGTCATCGTGTTAGGATTAGTTGCATAATGGGGGATTAAACCCTATAATGTGGAGACGTTAAGGGCTTGCACCGGACCTATGTAGAGTGGGATGCATAGACTCCGACAAGTACGCATTAGAGGGTCAGCATATAGACTTGTGTTTTCTTGACTTGGTTTCATGCATGTCTTTTCCTTTTTTCTACACTTGACATTTAGTCTAGTTTCACTTGATATTTTCATGTTTCCTTGCTACGTCGCATTTTATGTATTCTTGTTTATTACATGTTGTCTATGAATCTATGCTTAACTTATGTTGTTTGTTTTATGTTACTCACACCTTTATGGCTGACCCCTTTAGTTTTGGGGGTTAGGGTTATCTCTAGCCTCATATTTTACACTTGATTTCTTAAGGCTCGGATTCGGATGCTTGAGTTCAATTGATATAGTGACTTATGTAATTTGTAAAGTGTTGTAAATAAAAGAGAATTGTGACTTAAGGTGTATTGTATTCCGCTGTGCTATGTAAATGATTATTGTAACGAAAGTTGAAAAAATTTTATTGGTGTTAAGTTGTGTTTAATATTACATTGAAGCTGATGCTGGGAATTGTGTCACGTATTTTCTAAGATATCATATTAGAAATTCAGGGCGCTACAACATGACACCTGTTACATACTTACCTGTACATGCTATCTAACACCTGTTACCTGTATACCTGCTTGCATGATACTTGACACCTGTCACATGTTACCTGCACTCTGTTACATCATCATATTACTTGAATCTATTTCTGATTTATGTTAGTCATTCTGTTTTGCTATTATATCCATTCCATGCTTATTTTTTACTCGTTTCCGCTGTTACTCTATAGCTGTTTATCTTTTCCAGTACTTGTTGCCTACACTACAAGCGGTCTGTAACTTGCATTGATGAGCGTTTTGTTTCTCTTTCCTTTTTCCTGCAATTTGTTAAATTACAGATTATCGTGATCAGCTGCCCGATAGAGTAGGTGATCAAAGATTCTAGTTGCTGGAGTTCTTGCTATATTTACTTTCCTTCTATTCTTGAACAAATACAATTGCTACATGAATTTCTTATTGGGCAGTTTCACCCAGAATTTATAACTTGTTTCCAGATTTGATTTATTTGAGATTTAGTTATTTTGTTTCAAGTAAATCTTATTGGTATATTAATTCATTCATGCATGCATGGTTGATTTCTCCTTGTTTATTTCCTGTTTATTCAAGTGAAATGTTGAAAAGATCCTTACAGCTTATGAATGGTGAAAGTCATTCGCTAGACTTAGTCACGTATTCGTATTCCGTATTCCCTTTTAGGACAAAAAAAACTATTAAGTGGCTCTCCTTCAATCCCCCCAAAATCAAAGGCCCAGATCTAATCTCACAAAACACATTTTTTCTTCCAAAAGTTTCACTCCAAAACTCAAATTCAAATCCCCCCCCCCCAAAACAACTCATTTATTGTAACCCCTGTGTTTCACTTTTGGTATTTTTTTTGAGGGTATTTTTCATTTTTGTGAATTATTATTTTCCATTGTATTTTCGGAACAATAAATTAATTATCTTTATTCTATAATATTTTTCTGGCAGTTTTGACCTCCTTTTGCTGTTAGTGCGCCGTTTGGCCGTTTTTCGACATTTTGAGCTCTTTTTCTCAATTTCTTGATCCCGTTCATGTATAAATATTATTTTAGGGTCATGGTGGATTTTTAGGAGAGTTTTGACCAATTTGAGATTTTTGGCCCTTAAGGAGATTTTTAGGAGCCATAGGATTCATTGTATTTTGTATCCTCATTTGAAATCTACCCAATATCCATTACCAAATTGTACACCTAATTAATCCTATTGATATCCACTACCCATTAACCCACATTTGATCTCCTATATATATCCCTAAACACTAATTAATCCCTAACCCTAATATTCTCTCTCCCTCTCCTATAATCACACCCGGCCTCTCTTTTTTTTTCTCCTCTCCACAACCGGCCTGCATAATCCCCTTCCCAATCCGAGCCTCTCTCTCCCCCCTTGACTCCATATCCGACCATCTCATCCCTCTCAATCTCCATATATACAAATCCATCAACCATACAACCCTTATACCCTCCTTTTGTGGCCGGACATCACCAAACCAGCACCACCATCTTCAAGAACAGCCCCCTCTTCATCCCTTGCTGATTTGGAGTTGTGGGTAGCGTCCGTTTGAGTTCGTGCTTCAAGAAGACGATCGTAGGCAAGATTCGGTTCGTGGGTTCGCTTGGAATCACGCGTGGAAGGACTTTTGCACATGGGTTTTCATTGCTAGGCTTCGTAGCACCGTGTTCATCATCAATAAGGCAAGTAACTTGTACTTAAATTTCTTAGGTTGATACAAGTAGAAAGTTCACACATAGGATAGGTTGAGACTAGAGACGGACAAAGATCATGTTTTTAATTGTGGGTTTCGTCTCTATTGTTCAAAACAGGCCATAGACGACTTAGGACATGAAGTTTGATAGGATTGTGCCTTAGGATTCACCCAAACGCGATTTGATCGCGTATGTGCCATATCGTGTATCCGATGTTTGTTTGAACACCTATATGAGAAATATTGGATTTTGACAGGTTAGAAACCTTTAGATATGATATTTAGACAATGGGTAGGCAGCGTTTTGAGTTTGGAAGAGTTTGGATGATTTTTGAGGAAGTTATGATGTTTTGAAGTTTAGTTGAGAAATCTGGAAATTTGGGTTGTACTGGATTGATTGTTGTTTTTACCTGAATTAGAGTCCGAATCTCAACATGGCTATTTATGAGTAAATTGTAGAGAATTGAATCTAATTTCTAATCCCACTGGTTTCACCCTGTTTGGAGTTTGTATGAATTGGTTATGATTATTTTAGTGACTGTATGCCGGTAGTTCCCAGATTCATTTCGGGGTAGATTTTATCACCAATTTATTTTCAAGATCCAGGTTAGACATAATCTCATGCCACAAGATTTTGTCCAGTATTTCACCATGATGTTAGGTAGTTCTCTGATTTTTGTGGTAATTAAAAGATGAGTTTTGAGTGATGCCTTACATCCTTTTCTATAGATCGCTTTTGCTGTAAACTGCGTGTGATTGTATGTTGAATGCCGTGTTCACCTTATTTCTAATTACTGTATGAATATTTTATGTGAGATATGAAAGTTGGTTAATTGTGTATACTTTCATCCCGTTTTGGCGGAAGTGGATTTTGATGCGCTGTTTGCAAGATGTGTTCCATTTTGTACAGCGGTGTTGAAGAATTCCAGGTCCATCAAAACTGTGTTATGTGATTACTTTCTATTTTCGAAAACATATCTATACTTTCTGGAAAAATATGAAAATTTATATTTTGAGACTATACATATAGGGGATTACCCCAGAATTTTCGTGGATTTAATTAATGACTTTGTATGCTGTTTTCATGTGGTTTAAGTTATTTCCCTGTTTTCTGACTGTACATGAAAACTGTGTTGAATTGTGTTTTGAGTCGTGATGTTGTGAAATAGCATATGGATTTATTATAACCGTTAGAAGCGTGTGAAAGTCTAATTTCCAGATCCTTCGACAGATTATAAATTGCATGCCTGTAGATCTGTGGATCACTGTTTTTGTACAGACTGGTCTTGCTGTCCTGTTTATAAACATACGCTAGTTTCCTCGTATTTGTGAATGTTTTGCACCTATACTTGCTGATCTAATTTCCTGAGTCTAAACCTGATTATAACTTGTTAGTTTGACATTATTTAGCACACTCTCATGCCTGTGGATGATATTAATAATAAAAGTAATCAAGCCGGGATTTATGGGACAGATCTAGTAGAGGGAAAGCATAGAAATGTGTACTTGGAGGCGGACCAATGGGTTCGAACTGTTCTGCTACCTGATTACCTGACTACATCCCTATAGGAAGATGTACTCGGATGACTGTTACCTGATTACCTGACTACATGCTTCCCTATAGGAAGATGTACTCGGATGACTGTTACTGTTTCCTGTACCTAAGTACACTGCCCTATAATATCCCCTACGAAATCTAAAGTGAAACTGTTTTGTTGTAGCAACCATGTGATATAATTTGGGGCACATGTCGTGCTACCTAGATAGTTAATAAAAGATTAGACTTAACATAACCTGATTATCCTGTTATCTGATACCTGATTTCCTGATTCATGATTTCCTGTTACATGATTATCCTGATATTCCTGTTACCTGTTTTCTGATACGTGATACATATTTACCTGGATACCTGATAATCATACATATTATCTGTTTACCTGTTGACCTGTTGACACTAGACATATGTTTGTGGTTAGATAGTGTCAATGTGCTTGTATCCTATTCTATTTGTGACCCGGACTTGCCATTGACGGGTACTATGTTTTCTCTTTTCCTTTTTCCTGCATTCGTTGAATTGCAGATTTTGGAGGACAGGATTCCTGAAGGTATTGGCGAGATGAAGTTCTAGTTGACTGAAGCTTTGCTATCTATATTTATTTTCTGTTGCTCATTTTGAACATTGTATCTGTTACTTGTATTTATTTCTGGTATTTGGGCAATATGACCCAGGAATATTTGTGTATTTTCAGATCATGATTATTTGAGGTTAATACATTTTATTTCAAGTATTCCTGTTGGTATTTGGTTTATATGTGCATGTGGTTGATTTTCCTGGCTTCCGACTTTGATTTTACTGTGACATGTTGTAAAGAATTTCTGAACAGCTTAAGGATGATTATATTCATTCGCTGGGCTTTTGTTACGTGCTCGTATTCCGTATTTTTGGGAAGCGGGGCGTGACATTTATTTATTTAATTATTTCTCTCTCTCTCTCTCTCTCTCTCTCTCTCTCTCTCTCTCTATATATATATATATATATATATATATATATATATAAACATGGACTTTTATTTACAACTAATTATTGTCATACTATTCAAACTTCAGGTACATAATTGTTTATGTTATTTACTGTTTACAAGGCTTTTCATATGCTGCATGGACTTTTATTTACAACTAATTATTGTCATACTATTCAAACTTCAGGTACATAATTGTTTATGTTATTTACTGTTTACAAGGCTTTTCATATGCTGTATCGTTCTGAAAATGTATATATATATATATATATATATATATATATATATATATATATATATATAAAAATACAAAAAAACTTAGAAAACATTTATTTTAAAATACCTTACGGATATTACTCGTAACAGTACAAATTACATGTGCGTAACACCTGTGGGCAAAATTCTCATTACTCAATTTTGCGGGGTGTTACACATCCAGTATCTAAAACCCAATATGCAGAAGTAGATAAATTGACTTCTATAACAAAAAAACCTGTAATGGAAGTCTTACTTCCTTTCTTCTTCTTAAGCTCCTTCAGGTACTTATGGTAGTTCTTCTTCCAATGTCCGGTCTCACCATAGTAGAAGCATGTGCCCTCCGTGGCCACCCCACCCTTAGGTTTCAAGGCAGAAGTGTTGTGCATGAAATTGCTCTTGTCCTTCCCCTTGACCTTGGGTTTCTTAATATGCTTTTTGTCCTTACCCTTACCTTTGGCTTGTTGGACCATCATAATGGTCTTTCCATTACTAATGTTCTGTTCAGTAGTTCTCAACATGTTTGGCAGTGATGGTAGAGATTTTTCAATTTTATTCATGTTGTAGTTTATGATGAATTGACTATAACTTTCCGGTAACGATTGCAGGACCAAGTCAGTGGCCAACTCTTAACCCGAAAGGAAACTAAGCCTTTCAAGGTTCTCTATGTACCCAACCATCTTGAGCACATGAGTTCCAACGGGGCTTCCTTCTGCCAGTTTGCACTGAAACAATGTCTTTGAGACTTCAAACCTCTCATGCTTATCTCACTCTTGATAGAGCCTCTTGAGGTGTACAATCATATCGTAGGCATCCATGTTCTCATGTTACTTCTGAAGCTCAGAGTTTATGGTGGCTAGCATGAGACAACCAATGTCCAAGGCGTCATCTTGATGCTTCTTATGAGCATCCTATTCGGTGCGAGAGGCACTTGCAGCAGGTGGCTCAAGAATAGGCTGCTCTAAAACATACAGTTTTTTTTCATGCCTGAGGACTATCCTCAGAATCCTGTACCAGTCTAGAAAATTTCTTCTAGACAATTTGCCTTTCTCAAGAACAGATCGCAATAATAGGTTATTTGATGTGTTGGATGCCATGGTAATCTATCAATAGAGATATGCAAAGTAAATATCATTTCACAGAAATATGTGAAGATAGAAATATTTAACCATCAACAAAAATATGCAGAGTTTGTATCATGAAATTGAAATGTTTAATAAGGTCTTTTATTAAATGTACCTCCTACTATTTTTATTCAAATCAACGACTCTCATTATTGACTCGGAAATCCCCATCATAAGATTTTCTAGTAAGCCAAGATTCATATTTTACCTAGTTTTAAGTCGGTTTTGGCTGATCACCCAAAATCCAGTTATTTAGGTAGAGAACATTTCCCAATTACATCATATGAAACTCTTAGATAGTTGGGTGAGTAACACTTACTCTTATTTATCGCATAGACTAAAGTCCAACTCTATGCCTCTAAACCTTCAATCCTTTTGAAATAGTTTAGTTAAGTCATACTCAAATGTTGGCAATTGAATATTACTTTTATCCCATCGCGTCTCACTAGGATAGATAAAGACATCCTGCTTTGGCAAACCTACACTTAATCGAGCTTAGCCTAGACGAGTGCCACACATTGAAAGGCATCTTATTGCTACTTAATATTTACTTTGAGGGATATTATTATTTTATTAATTCATCTCACCATTCATCATCCATTAGCATACAACAATGCATCTCATACAAAATTAAAATCATAAAATTTAAGTGACACGGTTGTCACCCTAATACACTGATTCTCTCAAGCCAATGAGAGTATTAAAAATTGAACAAAGGAATTATACCGTCTTCTCCAAACATCTTCCCAAACTTGTCCTTGTATATTTGCAAATTCCTTGCCTCCTCAGTGAGATTATATTTACATATAAAGAAAGAATGTACAATTGGAGTTTAGAGAGAAATGATTACATTAAGGATGTAGAGAGAAAAGCACGACACGCAGGCCGTATTCAAAATACCAAAATATAAATAATACATCACAGAACAGAACATAAACCATGCATCACAGAACTAAACCATGCATCATAGAACTAAGGCCACAACCATGCATCATGCATTACAGAACATAATAATCAAAGAATATGTTGTTATAATTTTATTTAGTTTATTTTAAAATGATTGGTTTTGGGGGAATCATTATTGCCCTTCGCAGAGCTGGCACGGGGGTCCCGCGTCCCGGTCAGCTAGCGGGGATCAAGGGGAGGTTGCCCTTTGCGGGCACGGGGCAACACCCCGGCTCAAAAAAATTGCCTCATCATTCCCGACCTCCACCAAAACATGAACCATTCATGTTTTAAGAAACCCTAACGCCACTGCAAACGATGCAGGTGCATGAACTATTCATACTTTAAGAAACCCTAACGTCACTGTAAATCACAACTTTCTAGGGTTTTCAATGGTTCCAAAACCGATGACTACCTTAGTGTGGCATCTGTGTTAACAACCAACACATAAATAAATCCTTATATTGTACTGTTGCAAAAATTATATCACATATGAATCTTTCTACCAAAAGTGCGAACATATAATGAATAATCACATATCATATGTAACTGAATTATGGTCTCGCAAGTGGCTCTAATACCACTGTTAGGTTTCGAGGCTAATCTCAGATTAAATACACAACGGAAAAATTACAAAAAAATATCGAAACCTAGCCATGGATCCATGCAAAAACCATAAATCGTGTTTAAGAGTTATACCTTGAAGATGGATATGTTGTCTCCACAGTATGTCGATCACAACACTATAATATTGCGGTGCCTCTATGGTATCCACACGAACGGATCAAATCAAGCTTTTCCTTACGCCGCGGTGCTAGCTGCGAAAAGGGGATGTTTATCACGATCTCTCTCACTCACAATTTCTGTGACGGCTAAGATTTTCTCATGATCTCTTTTCCATGGATACGTATCATATATATAGGTGCAGAAAATCAACCCTACCAGAGCAATGAGGCTGTTGGACTCACAATCTAACCTGGTTCAGATTCATGTGTGGGTCTTTGAACTTTAGTCAGTCCATTTAATTTAATTAAATGCCCAACCATTGTCAGGAGTTCATGTCTTACTTGGATCTCCAATTAAATTCATCTTATAAATTTAATTCTCAATTTTGATCCATTCTAAGTGTGTGACCCTGTAGGTTCTCATTATGTTGACAGTAATACTAAAATCACAAACAGTGAGCGGTATCTAGCAATACATCACTACTACTCAAGTAATGGGAATGTCAGTGATTTGACATAACCTATCCGTGACCAATGTTACCATATAGACTAGTTCCTTTGTCCAGATATCTTAATTGACCACAAGGCATAGAGCGTGTCACCCTTGTATTATTCAATCTTTGGTCTCTTGATATCTGAGTAGACCTACTAAAACAAATGAGCTCAATATCTCATATTGACTCATTTGAGCACGGCCATGCATTTTGCAGTATCAATCAATCAAGGGGCTCATAGATATCTCTCATGTCATGTAAGAGGGACAAATCCTATCTATGTCACTCACATCCCTCCGCATGATTTGTAGTATATCCTAGTCGACTTTATAATCACCTTATTACAGGAAACGTTTGACGATATTAAAACATATAACTTCTCATGTAGGGAACCGTAGTGACATAAAGTTAAAAGACTTACATACACCATGCTCACTGTGAGAACCGCTTATGACACTCACGTAACGATCTATGTAGCGTTCTTATGGTGGGTCAGTCCAGTACATTATTACTCTAATATGTACCCATGTGAAGACTTGATATCTTATATCCATGACCCGTGAGATATCCACAACTGACCTTTAGGGCATACACTAACAAGTGCAGTAAGGGGCTGTCGAGGAGGCTACGGGATGATGTGTCGGGGTGGCTTCGAGGAAGAAGATGGTGAGGCAACGGTCGGAGGATGAAGGCGGTGGAAGGAGCTCTGGTGGCCGATGAAGGGGTTAGGAGATGATGGGTTTCGAATGATGGAGGCATTGCGAAGGAGGAAATGGAGGGTAGCAAGGTGGGCGGTCGGGTGGTGCTTCGAATGCTACGGTAGCGCTCGGAGGAGAAGCGAGGGGCGACACTCGATGAGGAGGCAGGAGGATGGTGACTGTCGGGGGCTCGGTGAAGAAAAAGAAGGAAGTTAAGTGGCGGTAGATGGTGATTGGAAAGGATTAGGGTTAAATAAATAGTTAATTAGGGAGTTATATATATCATTAGATTGGTAAATAGGCAGTAGGTTAGTGGGTTGGGTTGGGTTTTGGGATGTGGGCTTTTTCATATTTTTTATTAAAGAAATCAATGGGTTAAGTTGGGCTTTGGGTTTAGATTTAAAACATTTATTGAATTTTAAAAAAATTAATAATCAAATAGTAACATTAATTAGATAATCAAATACTAAAGCTAACATAATAGAATGGGTTAAGATTGGACTTTTCATAAATAATTAAAATAATCAAATAATAATAGTATACTTAGTTTTTCGGCTGAAATATAAATAATTAATCAAATAAGAAAAGAAATAAACTTATAGATGTTGGATCCAGTATGCAAGGCAAATAACACTAGAGGGGGGGTGAATAGTGTTATGTACAAAATCAAAAATAATTTAAACTTGTGGCAAGTGTTAAGTCGACTGGAAAGCAAAACACTCGACTGAAACGCTAGATAAAAAAGAGTTAATCAACTGAAGAACAGCAAGTCTGTTAAGTCGACTTAATAAGGAACCAGTCGACTGATCAAACACAGACTTACTATAAAGTGCAGCAAAATTAAAATTGCAAGTTAAAGAAATCAAACCACAGAGAATCAACAATACTAACATGGCGATATATCCCGGTTCGGTCCTCCTGACCTATGTCCAGTCCCCAAGCAACCCACTTGAGATTTTTCATTATTCTTAAAAAAAAAATACAAGAACACCCTACGACCTTTAGCAACAACTATGCCAAACCCGTAGATCTCTCTCACCACTAGAGAGAGCAAGAGCCCCACTCTACAACCTAGAATGAACACTAACTCTACACCAAGGGTCCTTCTCTCCAACCGAGAGGACCACTCTCACAGCCTGAGAGTGAAACAACAAAGGAATAGAAGATTACAACACCTAAAGCCTTGATTTTTAAATGTGCTTTTTGTACAGGGGCTATAGGTCAACCTCTAATCGCAGTCTTGAACTTAATCATTATTATCCAAGACTGAAATTAGAGAACCAAGTATAAAGAATGAGAATACTTGAAAGTTTTAAGTTCTTTTTCACAAATAAAAGCAAAGACTTGATAAAAGCATTGGGTAACATTTTCCAAGTTCATTCTGAACTCTATTTATAGAGTAAGAACTCCAAGGACGTTGGAAAACGGTTCACTAACTGCCAACAAACGGTAGAAAATTTTTGGGTTTGAAAATCAATTTTTAAACTTCGGAAAACTGTCAAAACTGCTCGAACAGTCGACTGGGTTGCCAAAGGAGTCGACTGGTCGGAGCTTGAGTAAGTTCTCGTACTTAAACAGTTTACTGCTTATCGAAGTAAGTCGACTGGTACTTTGACAGCTGAACTTATACAAGCTTGAATTTGACATTTTGATTTTTAATAATATTTATTTTAATCCTAAAGGATGTGTGAGTGTGTGCATCAAGTCTATTACAAGATTTCTAAGATATATCAAAAAATACAATAAATTTACAAGACACCCTTTTGAGTTGATCACTTTGAGAATCTTTGAAGCTCTGAATAAACCTTATCTTTTATCTTTATCTTGAGTCTTGAAAAAGCTTCCTTGTCTTGTAGCTTGATCCTGAGCCTTGAAAGTGTTAAGTACACACTGCAAGAGATATGTAAAATAGAACATATGTGTATCGTGTTGTAGTCATCAAAATCAAGAATCTACATTCTCCCCCTTTTTGATGATGAAAACACAATAACTAAACAATTGAAGATTTCTCCCCCTAAATAAAATAAGATATGCACACCACAATAAAAATACGATACACAATATCATAAAGCATGTACACAACCAAGCATGATAAAACTTGCATATATAAACTTGTACATAACCAAGCATGATAAAAATTGTACAGAATCAAGCATGATAAAACTTCTCCCCCTTTGGCATCAACAAAAATAAAGAGGGAATCCAAATTCATATGTAAACAATATACCATAAATGACAATCCAAAATGAGAAACATAAAGGTTTACATAAATAGCCAAATATTGTGGATAATTCAAAAGATAAAATCGTACAAACATAGAAAATATAATACAGAAGAAAGAAAAATAACTTCAATCATCGTCTTCGTCATTGTTGGAGGCAGGCGTAGGCTGAGGAAACTGTCGAACAAACATCTGAGTGAGGTTAGCAAGACTAGCCTCAAGAGAATCCTGTCGACCCAAAATGAGATCTTGACGGTCCATAAGATAGTTTACAGACGTATGGAGGCTCTCAGGATAAGAAAAACTAGCCCTAGGACGAGCACTAGAAGACGAACTAGATGCTGAAGAACGATGGGGAATGGAAGTGACTAAAGGTATAGGTGGAGCATTACGAGGACGTAAAGTAGGAGGAGTATGAAGTAATTTCATACGGGCAAGACTGGCTCGATCAAAAGATTCAAAACGAGACACAAAACTAGACTCCGAATCTAAATCTACCTTAAAGTGGTTAAAGACAAGAGTGAGAAGAGCACCATAAGGTAGAAAAGAGGAGTGAGCTTTGTGGAGACGACTAAATATAACATAACTCCAATTGATTTGAATATTCCCAAAAATAGCATACATAGCCGCTTGTAATTCGTACGAAAATTGATCGTAACTTCCCGTTTTAGGGATAATATTATACGAAAAAATTCGTGCAACAAGTTTTGCAAGCGGGATGATATTCTTATTGGTCATTGGAGGACCACGGTTGGGAAGAAAAATTTTAGACAAAATAGAGTGATCATCAGGTTCAATCTCACCTAAATCCAACCCATCAAAAGGAATGTTCAAAATTTGTCCTAATGTCCATCCAATTTGATCCTCACATTTTAAACAAAGGTAGTGATAGTAATCGCATCTCCATCATCATTATTAGCAACTTTCATATTAGTAAAAAACAAATAAATAAGTTGCGGGTAGTAATAGATTTGATTGACTAAAGATAAGAGATCAAACAATCAACATTGTTGAAAAAGTGGAGCAATAGGATATTTATCCGAATCAGGAATGTTAATAAACCTTCCAGGAAAAATAACTAGTTGGCAAATGATAAAATATTTTTCAACTAGACTAGGATTCCTCAAGTACTGAAGATAATTTGGATGAGTTTGTTCTTCCTCAACATGAGAAGACCTAGATCTTTTGGATTTCGGCATGAAGAAAATAAACTAATCTAAAAGACCTAAATAAATAAGAGGAAAAACACAAAGAACAAATGTACCCAACAACAAAGATAGAAAAACGAAGCTAGTTGAGGACCAAAGTAGAAGGAACTCCAAGCTAAGAAGATCGAGCTGCCAACTCCAACCAGCAATCGCGAGAGCAAAAGAAACCCAAAAACAACTTCATAGCAGCAGCCGTCTGGTCTTGAGGTTGAAGAAGAGTAAAAAGTAAAAAGAGGAAAGAGAAAGGAGGCTAGGTTTTTACAAATAATTAAGGGTGGAGATTAAAAGAGATGATGGATTGATGGTGTAGATCACACAGAGAGTTAAAAGTAGACCGCATCAGGTCTAAGAAAATCAAAAGAAACCCCAATAAGTGACGATTCAGACAATAAAAAGTCTAAACACAGTCGCGACAGTCGAAAAAAATGAATCCAAAAACAGTTTTATAAAGTATCGTCAGTCGACTGGGAAAGAAAGACAATCGACTGGTCATTTAAGAAAAATCAAGAAAGAAAAACAAACACATAAACTCGGTATAAGTCGACCGAAAACCAAAATAAGTCGACTTAGACACCATATTTTTTAGGAAATATCATGAAATGAGCAAATTCCTAGTTCTTGTCTAAATTTGATCAAATGTCTTCTTTCGACGGTTTGGTAAAAATATCCGCTATTTCTTTATCAGTAGAATTAAATTCCAATAAGATATCTCCTTTTAAAACATGATCACGTAGAAAATGATGTCGAATATGAATATGTTTCGAACGTGAATGTTGAATCAGATTTTTAGATAGATTAATGGCACTGGTATTATCACACATTATAGAAGGTTTTGAAAAAGAAATACCATAATCAAAAAGAGTTTGTTTCATCCATAAGATTTGAGCACAAATCAAACTTGCAGTAATATATTCAGCCCCTGTGATAGATAGAGATACGGAATATTGCTTTTTACTGCACCAAGATACTAGGGAATGTCACAAAAAGTGACAGGTTCCACCAGTACTTTTACGGTCAGTTTTACTTCCAGTAAAATCAGCATCACTATAAAATAGTAACTGAAAATTATTAGTGCGAGGATAAAATAAACCATATTCAGATGTGCCTTTAATATATCTTAAAATCCGTTTCTGCTTTTAAGTGAGATTCTTTTGGATCAAACTGATATCTAGCACACAAACATACGCTAAACATAATATCCGATCTACTAGCAGATATATATAAGAGTAAGCCAATCATACCTTGATAGAGCTTTTGATCGACACTCTTACCTAATTCATCTTTGTCAAGTGTAGTAGTAGTAGCCATAGGTGTGGTCTTACTACTAGTGCCATCCATGACAAATCGTTTGAGTAATTTCTTAGCATATTTTCATTGATTAATAAATATGCAATTTTGGAACTGTTTTATTTGAAGTCCAAGAAAGTAATTGAGTTCACCCATGTGACTCATCTCAAACTCATTTTGCATGGTAGTAGTAAACTCTTGACATAGATTACTGTTAGTTGATCCAAAACTTATGTCATTTACGTAAATATATATAATTAATATGTCTGATTTTATTTTCCTAATAAACAATGTAGTGTCTACTTTACCAATTTCAAACCCTGTTTCCAACAGAAAAGTTTTTAGACGATCATACCAAGCACGAGGTGCTTGTTTAAGACCATATAAAGTCTTTTTTAATTTTAAAAACATGGCTAGGGAATTGTTCATGTTCGAAACATGGTGGTTGCTTAACATTAACATCCTCCTTAATGAAACCGTTTAAGAAAGCACTTTTAACATCCATTTGGAAAAATGTGAAATTCATAAATCATGCAAAAGATAAAAAAATTCTAATTGGTTCTAGTCTAGCAACAGGAGCATATGTTTCATCAAAATCAATTCCTTCTTCTTGGTTATATCATTGAGCAACTAGTTTAGCCTTGTTCCTAACAACTTGTTCTGATTCATCTAACTTATTTTTAAATACTCATTTGGGACCAATAATAGTATGATCCGGGGGTTGTGGAACTAAATCTCATACATCATTCCTTACAAATTGGTTAAGTTCATTTTGCATAGCATTCAACCAAAATTCATTCTCACATGCTTCTTGAATATTTTTGGTTCAAAATCCGATAAGAAAGTAGCATGAGAAATCGTATTAAAATGTGACCTTGTTTGAATGTCATGTGAGATGTCACCAATAATTAAGTCATGAGGATAATCTCGAACTTCAACAAATGACTTTGGTAAAGTTGGAGTTATCTAACAGGATCAGTCGTCTTAAAGAACCCATCAGCAGACTGATTCAACACACCAGTCGACTTATCTAGAGTAATTTGCTCAAGTGATTTAACAATGTTATCTAGTGGTGAAGATACAATTTCATCATCTTGAATAACACTAGATGAAGGTAAAGATTCATCAAAAGAAACATGCATAGATTCTTCAATAGTCAAAGATGACTTATTGAAAATTCTATAAGCCTTACTCCTATTTGAATATCCAATAAAGATACATTCATTAGATTTAGCACCAAATTTATTTAGGTCATCTTTTGTGTTTAATATGAAACACTTACAACCAAATACTTTAAAATAAGAAACTTTAGGAATACGTTCAAAAAACAACTCAGAACAAGTCTTCTTAAGCTTTGGCCTAATTAGTATTCTATTTAAAACATAACATGTTATAAATACAGCTTCAGCCCAGAAGTATTTAGGCAAATTACTTTCAACAAGCATCGTACGTGCACATTCTTGCAAAGTCCTATTCTTTCTTTCAACCACTCTATTTTTTGGTGAAGCTCTAGGAAATGCAAAAGTATGTGTTATACCATTCTTGTTGCAATATTCTGAAAATATTTCATTCTCAAATTCTCCACCATGATCACTTCTAATAGTGACTATGGTCAGAGATTTTTGATTTTGAACACGTTTGCAGAAATTTGCAAATTCTTCAAAGACTTCATTTTTATGTCTTAAAAAGAATACCCATGTAAATCTTGAATAATCATCG
This sequence comes from Hemerocallis citrina, assembly GCA_017893485.1. Lineage (NCBI taxonomy): Eukaryota > Viridiplantae > Streptophyta > Magnoliopsida > Asparagales > Asphodelaceae > Hemerocallis > Hemerocallis citrina. Next base: position 362,383,790 of record CM030358.1, on the reverse strand, counting down.
ACTAAAACAAATACATATTTACTTTTATTTAAGGAAGCGACTCTAGCAGGACCATATAAATCCATATGAATCAATTAGAGAGGCTTACTAGTAGAAATCATTTCATTTGTTTTAAAAATGGATTTTACTTGTTTCCCTAGTTGACATGCATCACACATTTTATCTTTCTTAAAAGATCATTTTGGCAGTCCTTTAACTAGGTTAATCTTAGAGAGTTTAGCTATATTTTTCATGTTTACATGTCCAAATCTTTTATGCCAAAGCTAAGAATCGTTGTTCGAGGCAACTAAACAAAAATCATCCAAAAACTCATTTGTTTTTAAACAAAGTTCATAAATGTTATTTTTTCTAATACCTTGAAAAATCACATTTTTCAAAGACGAATCATAAATCAAGCATGCATCTTTTTCAAACACTATCTTATAACCCTTATCATATAATTGGCTAATACTTAACAGGTTATGCTTTAAACCACTAACTAAAAATACATTTTCAATAATAGGAGTAGTTTTCTTACCGACCATGCCTATTTCGATGACTTTTCCTTTGTTATTGTCACCAAAAGTAACGGTTCCACCATCTATATCTTGAATGGAAGAAAGCAAGTTTGCATGGCCAGTCATGTGTTTAGAACATCCACTGTCAAGTATCCATCGTTCCCTTTTAGGTACCTACAAAATATTATTTGTGAATATGGTACCCTTTTCATTAAGTCCGAGAAAGATTAGCGCTTAGGAAACCAATCCCAATGTGAGTTTGATTTACCACCATATGTATGTTTAAAATTAACAGAATTACAAACATTATACAAAGGAATTTATGTAAGAAATCCTTTCATTTAGACACAAATTAACTGGAACCCAAATATTTTTGCACTGCCCAGTCGACTTATTTTTACCCAACAGTCTACTGTTTTGTGTATTCAGTCGACTGGGAGGTGTAACTAGTCGACTTATATGAGGCTGTTGCCTTTTCGAATAAGACTTCATCCTTCTGGACAGGCAACCTATTTGAGGGGCCAGTTGACTGGTCTTTTCGGAAAACTTTCTATTTTCATGATTAACAAGAATTTTTGGCTTTTCAAAGAAATCATATAACTTATTCTTTACACTAGAAGCAGAATAAATCTTATTATTACTAGTGTTATTAGAAGAATGATCTTTTTCAAGAAATTTTTTGAAAACCAACTCCAAATCTTTTATTAGACTAAACTTGATTTTGAAGAACTTCATTTAAATTCTCTTTTTCCTTATTGAACTTAGATATATTCTTAGATATCTTTTCATAATTCCTTTTTAGAGATATAAGATCTATATCCAAGTTGGAAATACGATAAGTTAAAGACTTGACTTCAACTTGTAAATCAAGATTTTCTTGAGAAAGAGTTTGATTAATTTTCTCTAGAATCTTACCTTTTATTTTCTCTTTTTTTAATTCTTGAAAAATTTCATTAAATGGTTCTAATAAATCACTAGAATCTATATTATTACTTACATTGCTTTGATTTTCCATGAAGCACATGTTTGCAACTTCGTTAGATTCCTCATTTTCTTCTTCCGAAGATGAATCACTATCATCCCACGTTGCTTGGTAGGCCTTCTTGTTCTTAATGTACTGGTTCTTGGTAAATTTGTCATTCTTGAAGTTTGAAACTTTGCCTTTAGATTTTGCATTCTCCAACGGACAGTCCTTTTTCATGTGACCTATTTTATTGGATTTGAAATAAGTAGGAGGTTCATTAGTATCCTTTAATCTAGAATTAAATTTACCTTTTCGAAGAAATTTCTTGAATTTTCTTGTGAACATAGCCATTTCTTCTTCATCATCTTCATCATCTTCTGATTCAGACATAACCTTGAAAGCAAGAGTTTTTTTTTTGGCTTGTTGCGATTCTAAGTCCTTCATGCGCTCATCCAATTGTACTTCATAAGCCATTAGATTTCCAACAAGATTTTCAAGCGAAAGTTGTGTTAAATCACTCGTTTCTTCAATTGCGGTGGTCTTCTTTTCCCATTGTAACACCCTGAATTCCAAATAAGGCTGAATTCGAAGTTCCACAAGATCTTTACACTTTGCTTCGTACAATTTTATAAGGAATTTAAAAACTTTTATTACATCAAAGTTACATTTAAATAGCAGAAGCATATTACAACAATTACATGAATGAAATAACAACACTTGAATAATTCTTTAAGCATCAATTCCTCTTTAGTCTTGTCATTCATTTTATCCTGCATAGAAACTGTGGGGCATGTCAGTGCATTCAACTGACGTTATGATATAATACATCAATTTTTCTTACTTGGAAAGCACACACTTGTCACAAAACAAACTAAGGGGGACTATCCTATTGATGTCATGTGTGTAAAGTGCACTTAGTCCTTAATGCAGTTATTTATGTTACATGACACTAATGCGCACTTGTTCGGATTCTATGCATCGCATACTATATAGGTCCGAGGGCAAACTCTTAATCGTTCTTTATCTTATAGGGTTCAATCCCTCGCCATGACTTAACTACTACGGTAACTACGGTAAGTATCTAAGGTGTTCTATGAATTACGAGCCCTTGTCCAGACATCCTGGAAAGAACCTCACGCACTGACACATGACTCATCATGCAGGCATCATATGATCAATTCACCTCCGCCATGGACCATGGTAGCACCCGTAGTCACCGAAACACCCCACAAGCATCGCCACCGGGATGGTACTCTGGAGTAGTATTCATGCCCTAATCATGACGCATCATGAGGACATCCTGTGAACACTCTCACGCCACCAATCCAATGGCCCTCATACCCATGTTTTTCTCTTACTTTCATCACATCTTCACTATGTATCTAAATCCTTAGGTGATTGAATCATGAATAAAAATCAACATTCTAGAATTCAGCATTACCCCTACATCGGTCTTAAAAATATCAATCATTATCCATGACCCAAACTTGGTCACAATTTATCACATGTCTCTTTTCAAAACTTTCTTTCTTGCCGATGTGAGGACTTAGCCATAATTCTAGTCTAAATTCTCTTTTCATGTTCATTATACTTGTTCACAATTTTCACAATTCATCATGTTTGTTTTTAATCAATTTTCCATGCACAACTTGCATATTCTTAGACAATTTTTCATTAAATTCGACTCAATAATTTTTATAGTCACAACAATTCGTTTTTGAGTTATTCACAATCTCTTATGTTCAATAAAAATAATCTCATTTTTAATTACAAAGAATTATACATTTTTTTGAAATTTAGTTCTTCACTTTTTCCCAAAATTTGCTTCTAACCTCATCATAATAATTCAAAATGCTATAGAAATTTTTTCAAAAAGTCTAAATATTTTTCTGACATTTCTAATAATTTTTCTCTATTTTTAAAACACTTAGAAATCTAAAAAAAACATAATTTTTATTAAAAAAATAAAAAAAAAACAAAAAGTTGGCCGAAGCCAGGAATCGAACCGTGCACCACAGACCCGCCCAGAGCTACAGTAACGCTCTTAAGGCGCCACCGAAGACCAAAAAGTCCATAGCGACTTGCTATCTAAAAGGGGACTCAAATTATACTTAAGGTTCTGTGTTCGGGTTTTGAGAAAAATTAGATTTTCGAAAAAAGAAACGTTTCTGCCGAGACTCGAACCCAAGACCTTAGGCTCCGCTCGCTACATTAACCGTTTTAAAATGCACCTGATGACCAGTAAGTCCGAGTGACTCACCCATAAGGGTTTTGATCAAAATTCTTTTGTTTGTGATTGTACTGTTTTGTATTTATTTTACAAAACTCGATTTTTATGATTCGAATAATTCTTATAAATGTAAATTATTCCTGAGTAATATTTCTACAGAAAATAGTAACTTGCATTTTCATAACCCTCATGGAAATTCATTTTTTTAACACAAAACTCTTTCTCTCTTAGTTAGTCTAAGCCATAAGTTGACAAAATAACTCATGTTGACATACAACATTTGTTTCTACATAATCTTCTTATTAACAATTTTTTTCATTCTCATTGAGTAAAAACACAATTTTCTTTCCTTCATCCCTTACTAAATATTTAATTGATCAATTTAGTTTTAGTTTCCCAACTACAAAAATTTAAGAGACAACTAGGGCTAGATAACTTCAATTATCACAATTCTACTTGTATAAAGCACATGAACACATTTTTATCACAATTTCATTTTAACTTTTCATGCCAAGTAAATTAAATTCAATAATATATCCATATTCACAAAATCCACATATTGTATCTTTCATTTCATGCATAGACAAATTTCACAACAATTCACAATTCACCCAATTTAGCATGCAAATAACTACCAATTCATCATACACAATTTCACATGCACATTCTATTTATTTTTCATGTAGATTATTTTGATGTTTTCTTCTTAATCTCCTTAAAAAAAAGCATGTCAATTTCTTTCTTATTCATTTTAGCATGATCACAAATTCAATCCTAGCATGGTATCTAGCTAGAAGCTTGAGAAATCACCCACCTATTTTGAAGAAATATAAATGAAAAAAGCTCTTAGAAATCTCCTTGAACAAAGAGCGATCATTCTCCTCATAGATTGTGTCACAAATTGCCTTCTCCTCCTTGTGCTTGATGGAACCCGAGCCTCCTCTTGTTCCTTGGTGTAGATCCGGCCTCTAATAGGGATGAGCACACACACACACAATTCTCTCTATCTTTTTACTCTCCAAAAGCTCTTAATCTTTTTCTCACTTTTGTTTCTTTCTTTCTTTCTTTCTTTCTTTCTTTCTTTCTTTACAAATTTTCTAATGTATTACATGAAGAGAAACTATGGGGTATTTATACTAATTTTTGAGTGAAAAGGAGGGCTAGGATTGATCTAGATGGTTAATGATAAAGGGTTAGGATGTATTAGGGAGTTGTAGAAACCACCCATGAACATCAAATTACCTCTCCACTACACCAACTCACCCATCCCCTCTCTCTCCATTTTCGGCCTACTATTCATGCACCAAGGCACATGCTAGTGCAATGCACGTGTCAAATGTAGCACCCCTAGTTACTAGTTGTACATGATTAATTAATTAACTGTCTACAAAACTAGTCTACACTACAAGTCATGACAATTAAAAGAGATTTAAACTAGTGGGCTTCAAATTAGTGAGCTTAGAACTCAATGGGCTATTAAAAATAATTAATTAATTAGGGTGAGCTTAAGCATAAACAATTAGGACTTAGAATTTAATTTGGCTTTTAAAAATAAAAGAAAAGGATTTAAAATATTTGTTCATGTTATAAAAATAAATAATTTTCTAGGGAAAATGCACATGAATTTGTACGTGAAAAACACATAAAAATCAACAAACTCTTTATTAAATTATAAATAAAATTCAGGATGTTACACCCATTCGGGGGTAACAGCACGAAGAACCTTTCTCACCATCTCTGCTTGCATATATGTTTTGTCAAGAGCCACAAGGAAATTTGTGATGTCGGTGAATCTTGTTATCATCTCCGATACATGTTCATTCTCCTTCATTCAGAACATCTCGAACCTGTGAATAAGAACATAAATTTTAGATTCCTTGACCTTATTTGTACCTTCATGTGTTACCTCGAGAGTATGCCATATTTGGAAAGCCGTTGTTACATTTGACACACGGTTGAATTCTTTTTTGGTAAGTGCACAAAAGAGAGCATTCATCGCCTTTGCATTGTTCATGGTATCACTCTTCATATCGTCATTCCATTGAACATAGGGAAGAGTAGGCACTGTATACTCCGTCTCGGTCATGTTCCAAATCTCATAGTTGATGGATTGTATGTAAATCTTCATTCTTCATTTTCTGTAGTTGTAGTTTGTTCCATCAAAGAGAGGCGGCCTTTATGTAGATTGACCTTCGTGGTATTGATTTGTATTTGAAGTAGATGCCATTGCGATTAACCAGGCTCTGATACCAAGTGTTAGATCCTGTATGCAAGGCAAATAACACTAGAGGGGGGGGGTGAATAGTGTTATGTACAAAATAAAAAATAATTTAAACTTGTGGCAACTGTTAACTCGACTGGAAAGCAAAACCATTCGACTGAAATGCCAAATAAAAGAGAGTTAATCAAATGAAGAACAGCGAGTCTGTTAAGTCGACTTAATAAAGGAACCAGTCGACTGATCAAACACAGACTTACAATAAAGTGCAGCGAAATTAAAATTGCAAGTTAAAGAAATCAAACCACAGAGAATCAACAATGCTAACACGGCGATATATCCTGGTTCGGTCCTCTTGACCTACATCCAGTCCCCAAGCAACCCACTGGAAATTTTCCACTATTCTTGAAAAAAATACAAGAATACCTTTCAACCTTTGGCAACAACTATGTCAAACCCAATGGCGTAGCCAGGATTTTCACCCAGGGAGTGCGACGCTTACTATTAAAAATAATAAATTATAATAAATACATTTTTATTCCTCAAAACATCATATATTAATACCAAATGTCATAAACTATATATTACAATTATTAAATAGTCATTTTCTTTGGCAATAAAACCCTTGAAAACTTCATATTATGAAAATATTGACTGATATCTTCATTGTCAGTGATGTCTAATATGTCTCTTTCAATATATGCCACCAAACAATCATCATCTCATCTTCCAATCGGTTGCATAATGAAGTCTTAATAATTTTCATAGTAGAAAATATTCTCTACTATCGCAGTTGCAGTGGATAATAGCAATGCCAACTTTGAGGTTTTTTCTATGTAAAGCTTGTGACAAATCATTTGGGGTTGCCAGGATATTATTCATCAAATGTAAATGAAATGCAACTTCACATTGTGCGCGTGGATTAGTGTGTTTGACTTCAAATTAGAAGGTCATGGGTTCAACTCCCATTGGTGTCAAATAATTTTTTATTTTTGTAATTTTAAAAGAAAATAAAATTTCAAATCAAAGTAAAAACTAAATCCTATTTCAGCTGGGACTCGAACAAAAAGAAATTAAAATTTCAAATAAAAATTAAAAAATTTGTTGCTAGGACTTGAACCTGGGTCTTCCATGTAAAAACCAAGTATCCTAACCAACTAACCTACAAAGAACTAAAATATCCTATATTACTCTATTTATATTACTTATCATGTACATGTAAATTCGAGGGGCGCAGCCGAAACCGAGGGGGCACAGCCGCACTCCCTGGGGACCATGTAGCTACGCCCCTGGTCAAACCCGTAGACCTCTCTCACAACTAGAGAGAGCAAGCCCCCACTCTACAACCTAGAGTGAACATTGACTCTACACCAAGAGCCATTCTCTCCAACTGAGAGGACCACTCTCACAGCATGAGAGTGAAACAACAAAGGAATAGAAGATTACAACACCTAAAGCCTTGATTTTTAGTGTGCTTTTTGTATAGAGGCTATAGGTCAACTTCTAATCGCAATCTTGAACTTAATCGTTGTTATACAAGACTAAAATTAGAGAGCCAAGTCTAAAGAATGAGAACACTTGAAAGTTTTAAGTTCTTTTTCACAAATTAAAGCGAAGACTTGATAAAAGCATTGGGTAACCTTTTCCAAGTTTATTCTGAACTCTATTTATAAAGTAAGAACTCCAAGGACGTTGGAAAACGGTTTACCAACTACCAACAAACGGCAGAAAAAATTTGAGTTTGAAAATCAATTTTTAAACTTCAGAAAACTATCAAAACTGCTCGAACAGTCGACTGGGTTGCCAAATGAGTCAACTGGTCAGAGCTTGAGTAAGTTCTCGTACTTAAACAGTTTACTGCTTATCGAAGTAAGTCGGCTGGTACTTTGACAGCTAAACTTATACAAGCTTGAATTTGACATTTTTTATTTTTAATAATATTTATTTTAATCCTAAGGGATGTGTGAGTGTGTGCATCAAGGCTATTACAAGATTTTTAAGACATATCAAAAAATACAATAAATTTACAAGACACTCTTTTGAGCTGATCACTTTGAGAATCTTTAAAGCTCTGAATAACCCTTGTCTTGTATCTTGATCTTGAGTCTTGAAAAAACTTCCTTGTCTTGTAACTTGATCTTGAGCCTTAAAAGCATTAAGTACACACTGCAAGAGATATGTAAAATAGAACATATGTGTATCGTGTTGTAGTCATCAAAATCAAGAATCTACATTCTCCCCAATAAGATTTGTGTTAAAATATATAATCAATTGAAAAAAGTTACAAACACAATTGATGATTAAAAGAGACTTGTAATAAGAGATCCCAAATGAATTTAAACAAAAATGAATTTAAAAGAACTGAAAAGAATTTATAATGAATCGAAATACAAAAAATATACGAAAAATATGTATAGGAGAAAAGAAGGGTTACATGTCACGCCCCGCTTCCCAAAAGAAAATACGGAATACGGATACGTGACTAAGCCCAGCGAATGATTTTCATCATCCATAAGCTGTTCAGAATCTCTACAACATTTTACAAGAATAATCAGAGTCGAAAGCAAGAGAATCAACCAAGTATGCATAATCGAATCAAATATACCAACAGAAATTTACTTGAAACCAAAATATTATAATCTCAAAATAAATCAGACATGAATAAGTCAAATATCCTGGGTCACATTGCCCAAATACAAAATAAATCCAAGTATCAAATACAATTGTTCAAATAGCAGCAGAAATAATAATAAAAACTTCAGCACTAATATCTCATATCACCAACTCCATCTGATAGCTGATCATTATGGTCTGCAATTAAATAAATTGCAGGAAGAAGGAAAGAGAAAACAAACTCCCGTCAGTGCAAGTTACGGGCCGCTTGTAGTGCAGGATACAAGTACATGGGATAAATAACAAATATAAAATAACAACAAAACAAACATGGCCTGGTATAGGCATATCAACAGAATAAAATATCTAACATGAATCAGGAAAATAAATCAGATAACATGGTATACTAATAGATACATATAACATGTGTCAAATGTCAAGTGTCAGATGGTATGTAGACGATATTCAGATGATAGTGTCAGATGATAGTCAAACAGATAATAGATAATCAGATTACAGATATCAGATAAACTGATACAGATAAACAGATAACAGATGTCATGTTCTTATAAGTCTTGTGTGATTACTATCTAGGTAGCACTTCATGCATCCCGATTTTTACTACATGGTTGATACATTCAAACAAATTACGTTTAGATTTCGTAGTGGAGTCCATAGGGCAGTGTGCTCAGGGATCAGACAGACAAATATCAGATACAGATCAGACAGACAAATGGAACCTATGAGTTCTCTTCTGAGTTGTAATGCCCTGATCTTTCATTTAATGAAAAATTATTTATTTTTCACGTAGTGTGCACGTGCAATATTTTGGTTGAATTAAGTGTTATGATTATTTCCATTATGATGAGTATGGATTTTTGAATATGTGCTTTTAGATTATTTTCACAAAGCCTTCTTTCAATTAGACAAAAAGCCTTTTCTTTTTAAAGGCCCAAAGTTAATTTAATTTATTATTTTTATAATAAGTATTTTGGCCCATAAACTAAAGCCCATAGATTAATTTATTTTTAAATACAACTTGTCATGTAGAATACAAATTTAAAGATTATTTTTATATAAAAGTTATTGTACAAATTTTTGGAGACCAAGTGGCATGCACGTGCACTACACGTACACGTGCAATATGCACTTCCAAGTAGGCCGGATTGCTTCTTTTTGGAGGGAATGGAAAAATTTGAGTGGAGATCATGCTTGGTGGTTACTTGGTTGTGGGTAGTTAATGTAACTCCTACTTTCATCTTAGCCCTCCATCTTATAACCAACTACTTGATCCTAGCCCTCCATTCTCTTTGATTTTTAGTATAAATACCCCCCCTCCCCCCATGGCTAGTTATTCTTGTGCTTATTAATCCCTCCAAACCTATAGTCTAAATTATATTATCTAGTAGTGATTTTGTGAGTTAAAAGATTGAGAGTGTGTGGGATTGTGCTTGCAACATCAAGGACAGAGGAGGTCGGCCATCAACTAGGAGCTCTCGGTTTGGTGCTTGGGAGGCTTGCGTGCGCGTGTTCAAGGAGGAGGAGCACTCTCGTTGCAAGGACATTCGTCTAGGAGGTTGCTAAATTGCATTTTTCTCTCCAAATTAAGGTGGGTAAATTCTCCATATTTCTAAATTAGAAATGCATGTTAGAAATGAATGAAGGAAGCATGAAAAAGATTAAGAAGAGCATACTTTAATTAGGAAAAATAACCCATTAATTGATTGAATTGTTGATATGCAAATTGTGTGTGATTCTACCATTAAAATTCAAGTTGGGTGCAACATGAGTATGGTTATGAATTGTGTAAATGAACTTTCGTTAGTAGCATGAAAATTATGTGCAAAGATTAGTAGTTCGACAATGTCGCATTATGTGCTAAATTAGAAATTTTGTTATGTTGTTGTAACGAATAAATTAATATGCAGTCATTATACTTATGAGATGAATAATGACAGAAAATTAGTATAGAGACTAATGAAAATATAATGTCGAAAAAGAATGTATTAGTGGTAGTATATTAAATTAACCAAATTGTATGGTAGAAATGTGGTATTTATTGGGAAAAAATATGTTTAATTATTGGAGAAAATTATTTTTATATACTGGAGTAAAATCCATGATGGAAATGATAAATCTGGAATTTTTATAGTAGATTAGTAAGAGCAAATTGAAGTAAGATGTTGATGAACATCGATGTACTCTCAATAACAGAGAATAATTGATTAAATAAATTCCGAGTTGTAAATTGGACAACCAGAGCGTGTAGCTCAAGTGGTCGGGATAGCCTTAGAACGTTGCAGTGGTCTGAGGTCACTGGTTCGAACTCTCCGGTTGCCATACTTTTAATTTTCCATTTCAAAAAAATAAAACAGTGTGGTCGAAGAGCATTTAAGGCTCTCGCGCCCTTTTCTATGCGTGGGCAGCACTCGGCCTAGTGGTCTGTGCTTTGGTTGTTTCTCCTAGTGGTCGCTGGTTCGATCCGTGGCCTTCGGCTGTGTTTATGTTGTGGAAAAATAAATTTTTTTTTGGGTGTTTTAGTGATCAAAAAAATGTGGAAAAATATATTTATTATTTTAAGAATATGGGGAGTTCATGAAAAATAGTTTGAGGATTATTTGCATGAAGTGGAATATGTTTAAGGAATAAAAGTATAATTTAGAACTATGAGTTCTACACTTGCACTTGTATAAAGTGGTATTTTACAAAAGATTTAAAATGGAAAAATACGAATAAGATGTGAATTATGTGAAGTGATGTGAATTATTCTCAATGGAGAATGGTGTGACAATTCATGATGTATAAATATTCATCTTTGATTAAGTAACTAGTGATGTGGTTTTTTTAATGTGAAAATAATATTGCATGAGTTACATGATGAATAGTTGAATTTGATGTATAATTATGGACTATTGAACGATTTAGAAATCATGATTTGAAAAGAAATATTTTTGAGTATGACAACTCAACATGTGAACTTATGAGTTGAAACACTCAACTTTAGAATTTGTGAATAGGAATTGAAACAAAGGAGTAGTTAAGTCTCCCCCGGCATTTGGAAAGAAATAAAATGAAATATGAAAGACCAAGGTTGGTCATGTTGAACCATTGTATAAGTCCGGTTTAGTGGAGAGGCTAACTCTAGTGCTTTGGTTTTGTTCATGATTCTATATCATTAGAATTAAGAATTAGTTACATAGTGAAGACGTGACGAAAGTAAGAGAAAAACATTGAGTATGAGGGCCATTGGATAGCGGCGAGAGCGTATCCCAGGATGTCTTATGATGAGTCTGGGCGAGGATACTGCTCCAGAGTACCATCCCGGTGGCGACGCTCGTGGGATGTTTGAAGACTACGGGTGGTGTCATGTCTATGGTAGGAGCTGAATTACCACAGGATGCCTGCATGATGAGTCATGTGTCAGTACGTTGGGATTCCCTCCAGGGCGCCTAGACATGAGTTCGTAGGTCAGGAAACATCTAGGATACTTACCGTAGTTACAGTAGTAGATTAAGTCATAACGAGGGATCGAACCCTACAAAGTTGGAGAACGATTAAGGGCTTGCCCTCGGACCTATGTAGTATGGGATGCATAGAATCCGAATAAGTGCGCATTAGTGTCATGTAACATAAATAATTGCATTAAGGACTCAGTGCACAATCACAACACGACATCAATAGGGTAGTCCCTTTAGTGTGATATGTGACAAGTTTGTGTTTGCTAAATATGGAAAATTGAGTTATACTATTTCCGGCATAGAGAGGATGGCCGTGTATAATGTTCGTCGGTTGAATAAACTGACGTACCCACAGTCTTATATGCAGGTAAATGGCATGATAAAAATTAAAGAGGAACAGATGCTTAAAGATTATACAATGTTGTTGTACATTTATTTCATTGTTGTAAAGTTTACTTCCGCTGTACAAATGTAAATTGTGATGTATTCATGTAAACTCTGATGTAAAGTGAAAAGTTCAAATTTCCTTGTAAAATTGTACTAAATGAAGCGGAAAGATCCTGTAGAACATCTCGAATTCAGTGTATTTGGGATTCGGGGCGTTACATGAGTACACCTTCCTATAGGGAAGTAATGTAGTCAGGGTTCAGATAAACAGAGTCGTGTATCATGTAGTCATGAACACATAACAGATAGAGAACAGGGGCCCTCTTCTCAGTACATATTCCTATATTTTCTACTACTAGATCTTTCCTTTAACCCCGGCTTGGTTATTTGTTAGTATTATCAGACAGACATGTACGTGCAGAAAATAAAGTGAGAATAACATGGTATAAATATGTAATAGGTTCAGAGTGACAGAAAAACATATACAGATTAAAGATAACTTATAAAAGAATAGAACAACGAAAATTCTAATTCTAGACAGCAAGACAGTACTGCACTAAAACTGAGATTCCCATTGTTACAAACATGCAAATCTGGATCCGTAGAAGAACTTGAAAATTAGACTTCCTGCCGAATCCAACGAACATATATAAGTCATATAGTATTTCACAATATCATAACTCAAAACAGGTTTGAATCCAGACAACACGTTTAGTCAGAAATCAGATGATTGTATTCAAAGTCAGGAAAACAGCATAAAAACTCAATAATTAAATCCAAGAAAAATCTGGGATATTCCCCTATATGTTTAGCATCAGAATATAAAGTTTCATAATTTTTCAATATAAGTAGTTTAGTCAATAAAAAACAGAAAACATCAGGATGCAGTAGTTTTGTAAATCTGGAGTTATAAGCACTGCAGTATGAAAACAACAATATCTCACAAACTATAAATCGAAATCCAAATCCGTCAAAAGGGTGATAAAATAGATATAGTAGGATAACTTTCATATTCAGAAATATTTTTACAAATAGTTTGTAGAATTAGGACGAAAATCAGGTTCTTTACTGAACAGCAAGAAAAATCTGCTAGTATAGTAATTGTTTGGAAACATAGAACGGTTTGTAAAACTCATTAAATAAATCCACAAAAATTCAAGGTTAATCCCAATCAAGTCTAGTTATACTGTGAAAAATATTGGATCAAAATAATACTCTTAACATCACAATAAAAATAGATTACTCTATGAAAACACAATCTAGAAATTTCTCTACACCTCTGTAGTAAAATAGACATAACTCACAAACTGCAATTCGAAACTGAGATCCGTCAAAAGAGTTGGAAATTAGATAGAATTATCTATAAATCATGTTTATAAAATATTTTCATATACTGACCTTAATATGGTCTAAATTACTGATCAACATTAGGGTAACAGAAATTTCAGAATTATTCTTCATACACAAATCAACATGGGTCATACAGAAATTATCCAAATCACAATCAAACATGAAATATAGTGTACTAGATGTCCAAACAATATGGTATAAGGTATTTTGCAAGTCAACAACATGTTATAGCACGAATAACACATCAAACACACGGTATCACAAAATAGTATGCATATCTACACCCAAAAAGTAGTCATCCCTAGTTGTTTCATGTCATGTATGTCGTGAGGCAACTATGGTCGAATCGACACAATAGAGATAATATCAACAAGAGGTTTCATACACAAATTGTCTCTAGAACCCAACTACACTACGTGCGGTATTTAGTACTTGTATTACACAAAGAAAAGAATACAAGTTACTTGCCGGAAAGACGACGACGGAACGATGCAAAGAGCGAGAATAATGGGAATGGATTTTCGGGCACGAACACAAACACAACGAACACGACCACGACTATGAGTGAACGAACCCCCGAACATAAACATAATCATGAACACAATAAATGAACGAGCCCACAAGCCGATAACGAATACACGAACCACAAATCACGAAGCGAGAACCACTCGACCAAGAAAACACGTGCACTCTTGCGTATGTGCAAACCACACAAAACCCAAACGGCAACACCCAACCGCAAGGGGGACGACGGCACGGACGATGGCACGCGATGGTGCTGCTGGTCGGGTCTGTCGACGGAGCACAACATACAGCAGCGCAACAGGGAGGAGGCTCTGGTGCTGCTGTCGAGGTGCACGGGGAGGTCAGGATGAAGGCTAGCGCTGGCTGACGGCGGCTGGCTGATGGAGGATGGAGGCAGTGATGTTGGACGAAGCTGGCTGCAGGTGGAGCTAGGGAAACAGGAGGTAATCGGGGGTGCGGCTGGGCTGGCTGTTGCTGCGGGGTGGCGGGACCAAGCGGAGGGCAGCATAGGGCAAGGAGGGGAGAGATGGGAGGACGAAGAATAGGAGGGATAGGTTAGAAGAGGTAAGGAGAGCGGGAGGTAGGAGATAGGGGAGAAAGTGAAAACGGCTGCATGGGATGAATAAAATAGGCATATATAGATGAAGAGAGGGGTTAGGGTTAGGCGGCGGCTGAGGTGAAAAGGGGTATACGGGTTGGGGTGATGCACAGTATAGGGGGTTGGTTATCGGGTAGAGATGATGGATCCAATAAGGATCCAATAGGATTGGCTGAAGGGTTTTAACGGGTGTGGGGTAATAAGATATAGGGTTAAATGGGTTCAGGTGTAAACAGGGTATATGGCTTAACGAGTAGGGGTTTGATATAGGATTGCGGGTATGGGTTTTAAATAGGGTATTAGATAATGGGTTTTAAAATAGGATTTAATTGGGTTATAAAAATCCAATAAGAAAATTAAATAATAAAATACTAAATTAGTCAACACTCAAAATAAAAAAATAAAAAATAAAATAGAGTGGCTTTCAAAATAAATGGCTATATATAAATTGCAAGATATTTTGCTTTAGTCGAGATAAAAGAATAATAATAAGAAGAAGAATAAGAATAATCGAAATAATAATAATAATAACAATAGTAACAAAAATAATAGGATTTGAATTACTACATAAATTCATTGGAAAATAGGCAAAAATAAAATCATCGATTACAAATAGACTTTAACAAAGGATCCAAGAATATATTTTTAAAAGGATTTGAAAGTAGAAAAGAAATTTTTTTTTTCAATAATTTTAAATACAAAAAATACGTATTTGCAAAAACAAGGGTTACAAATCAAAAGTGTATGTATGTTAATAAAAAAAAATCTAAAAAAGAAGAAGAGAAAGTTCAAAATAACACAAACAACAAACTATGAACTGGTGTATGTTAATAAAAAAATTCTAAAAAAGAAGAAGTGAGAGTTCAACAAAACACCAACAACAAATTATGAACTAGTGTATGTTAATAAAATAAATTTAAGGCAAAATTTAAAAAAACAGCACAAAAGTTTGGAGCTATTTAAAAAAACATCACAAAACTTTCACTTTTAAAAAAAAACAGCACAATGTTTAATTCTTAACTGACAGAGTTACCCAAACGTTAAATGGCTTATATGTGCACTGCACGTACTTACATAAAATGTCCAAAATACCCCCGTATACCCAGCGAATCGTTCCCCTGCCTCTTCTTCCCCAATTACCCAGCGAAAAAAAAACCCCAAATCGGAGAAAACCTAATTTGCGGAGCGGTGTCGATTTGTTTCCCTATCACTGAAAGCCCCAAATTGTCGACATTAGAGACGCGGTGAATCTATTGAAGGTGCCTCACTCAGCAATTCCTGTACCGAGTTTGTGTGGGTTGCAAAGCTGTCGAAAGTTGGAATTTGTGAGGGTGTTTTGTGATCGATTCGAAGTTGAGCTATCGAGGAAGGTTAGTTCTACTATTTTTTCCTTTAGTTAAGTTGGTTTCATTATATTTGGTGGGTTTTGTATTATGAATCTTTTTTGAATTTGATAATAATCTATTGTGGGGGACCAATGTTGTGGGGGACCATTTTTTGAATTTAGAAAGAAAGATGAATAGTGTTGTGGGGGACCATTCTAATATATGTATCTTATCTTGTCGGTCTGATCTCATTTGTTAAATCAAATAATTGGATGTGATGCAGGATAATGTTAAACCTAAACATTCAGTGCAGTGGGTATTTTGTGAAGAATCGTACTTGGAAATACGTGGGAGGGAAGAAGGGGAGAATTAGATTCATCATCCCAGAATTGACCAAATGGGAAGCGTTGAAGAACATCTTGAAGAAAGTGTGTGATTACAATGAGTCACATCATGTATATTACAAAATTGGAGTAGGGGATTTTGCCTACAATTGCACATTGGTAGATGATGATGTCAAAACTAAGGAGATGTGGGATGAACACAATGTGGAACCCGAAGTTGGTGAAGTGTATTTGTATGTTGATAATCAAACGGGTGTTGTAGAACAAACCAGCATTGTTGATGTGGAGATGGAAGATAAGTTATCTGTGTATATTATTCCATAACTGTACATAAATGTTAATTTGAATTAATGTGCTAATATATCTATCTTCTCTCGTTGGACTGCGGGTTTTGCAACAGTTTTTTTGTGTGCAGAATGGATATATGCAACGTGTACACATCAGAATTGATCAATGGACATAGTGTACAGAATTTTGTACACATCAGAAAACTGAAATTGGATTTGAAAGATGGAATTGATCTCTATGCTATAAATATGTGTCTATGCTGTAAATATGTGTCTTGTGAATTTTGTATCAGAATTTTGTATCAGAACTTTGCATCAGAATTTTGTACACATCAGAATTGATCTCTATGCTATAAATATGTGTCTTGTGATACCGGTTCATGGGTTACAGTCTTGTTCATTGGTTTGAAACATAGTTTACATGTCAATTATGGATCTTCTCTTTATTGTCAGATGAACATTGTTCAGTTATTAGTTTTGTATATTTTAAAAAAATATCGTGGCAATTCATTTTTGAATGCATTGTTTGGTTCATTGAAAATCTATGCTCACTTCAAGATGTGTTCTCGTACTTGGTGTTGTATAAAACTGAATTCTGGTATGCAATGGTACCACCAAATTTTATAATTTGATCCTCAGTTCTGCCATCTTATTATCAAATGCAGTGTTTCTTCTTGTCTATTCAATTTCAGTAATGTAAATAACTATCAGCGCAAGAATATCATACTCTTCTGATGTGTACAGAATTTTGGACTATGCGTATAGGAATTTCATATGCAATGTGTACAGAATTTTGTGTACAGAATTTTGGATATATGAATTTTGTGTACCCCAATTTTGGTTATGTATTTGGATATATGAATTTTGTGTATATCAGTTTCTAATTAAATGCAATGTAACCTCTGTGCATGGAAATGCAGGGTTGGGTTTTCTTTTTGAGTTTGTTGGGTATAATCCCTTTAGCCAGAGTGTTTTGAGTTTTGCCACAAAGTAAGGATATTTTGTCTTCTCCATGTAAAGTTTGCGCATTATTGTGGTACTTTTGCTTTCATTTGTGCAACATGAGGATAATCTGATACGAAATGTTGTTGTGAATGTGCAGGCAAATAGCATGCATTCTTCAAAGGACCAACAAGTTAGCATCTGAGTGTGTTTCTTACTGATTAATGTTTCAGATCATTAACTTTTCTTTCTCTGTGTCACTCATTCTTATTAAAAATATTAATCAGTTAATGGCAATTTTTTAGGTAAGCTATTAGCGCAGGACCATTCTTCAGCTGGAGTCTGATGGTTGCTTTGGGTCTGATGGTTAGTTGGATTAATAATTGAGTCTTCGTTTGTTTAGAAAAATAATAACCACTGCATCTATTTATCATAAGCACTGCATCTATTAACATTACAAGCACCAAATGAAACTCCGCAAACAACCCAAGTATTCATAAACATCGAGCAGACAAGTTAATCCATGGTTCACATTTAAAAAAACATCGATTACATTGTCATCAAGATACATTCATTGAACATTACAATGCTGCTATTTAAAGACATACAATAAGAACAAAACAAATACAAATAACGACAAAGCAAACCCCTTCACTGTTCCCTCCTTCACCTTCAAAGCGACCACCTTTTTACGCAATGAGTCGCACTCCACTTCCAATTTTTTTAACCTACTAGCTGTTTCCTCAATTACCAAACTCATCTTCACATTCTCCGCCATCAAATCAGAGTGTGCTTTCTCCCTCTTGTTATCTCCCACAATTTCTACCCACCTAAAAAAACGGCAATTATCAGTTTCCCATTTTGGGCATCCAGCGAAATACCTTCCAGCATTGGTACGGGTACTGGCTATCTTCACTACTGCTGGCTCCTTGTGATGACACAATAGGGTTCCACCTCCATCGCAATTCTTTGTGAACCTCCTCATTGGAGCTTTCGAAATTGTCGAATTTGCAAGAAAAGTATGCAAAGATTTAAATTGTACAACAAAAAGATTATATGAGACATGGAAACATCAAAATTATATGATAGATTTAAGTTGAAATAAAGATTCAACCTGACATGGAGCTTTTGGAAAGAATAATCACTTCCGATTACATCATCAGATCTGGTAAGAAAGATGAATATATGGGTTGATTAACAAAATCTAGTCCCAAACCACATTAACAACCAAAAAATTATTCAAATTCGTCCACCCACCCAAACAACACTTTCAATTGGTTCAAACAAAATCGGAATGGTTCAAACAAAATCGGAATACCAATACCAACATACACAAATATAATAATTACACAACCTACCTTGTTCGATTTGGGAGCTATTGACGAATAGAAGAGTCAGGGTGTCATCGAATTGGGAACACGTTCTTGATCGGTGAGTTAGTTAGGGTTTTCTCCGATTTGGAGTTTTTTTTTTGGCTGGGTAATTGGGGAAGAAGAGACAGGAGAACGATTCGATCACTATTAAAGGAAGTACGTGAAGAGGCAGGGGAACGATTCGCTGGGTATACGGGGTATTTTGGACATTTTATGTAAGTACGTGCAGTGCACGTATAAGCCAGTTAACGTTTGGGTAACTCTGTCAGTTGAGAATTAAACATTGTGCTGTTTTTTTAAAAAGTGAAAGTTTTGTGATGTTTTTTTAAATAGCTCCAAACTTTTGTGCTGTTTTTTTAAATTTTGCCTAAATTTAAAACAAAAGGATAGTTCAAAAAAACACCAACAATAAATTATGAACTAGTACAATCTAAAAAGAAGAATGAGAGACTTGAGAGAGTTGATGTTGATCACTTCCACAAATTGCAATAGAATAACGTTAAATAGTTAATGAATATAAAGAGTTGTGAAGAAAAATGAATAAAATGGGGTGAGTATTTATAGATTTTGTTTATTTTCGGATTTTCCATTTTACCCCCAAAAACTAGTCAGTATATAGCCGTTCGAGTATCTGCAATCGTGCATGAAAAAAATGGCAAAATGCATAAATAGAAATAGCATTTCGTTGTTTTGGTGCAATGGCCAAATGACAAAAAATAACAAAGTTGGAGAAAATTTGAACGAACGAAACATGATGTTTCCTCGGAGCAAAAAAAAATTATTTTCTTTTTTTTTGTCGGGCGACGCTTTGGCAAATGAGCAAGTCTCAGACGAAACATGATGTTTCGTTCGGACTTCTTGCCTACTTTTAGCCACTAACTCACTAATTAATAGATTATTTAGGATACTAACCTTAACTATCTAAATAATTATATAATTAATTAACTAATTAACTAAGCAAATACGTAACTAATCATACAATTCTCCTCAGACGAAACATTAAAAATATTATAAAATATGTCGGACAAAACATCATGTTTTGTCTGCTATAATATGCATATTGCTATATATTCTCTCAAATATACCTTTCTACTGTAGCTAAAAAGCTAAAATATAGTAGAATACCACACGACTGCAGTGCTCTGTTTGCTATAATATGCATAATATGGGTAATAGCACACGACTGTGGATGATCTTAGGAGGTACAAAAGTAATTCAGTAATAATTTTTTAAAATAACCAATCAAAAAGTCCCAAAAACCAGTAAAAATAAAAATAAAAATGCCTTGTTACTAGTCGGGCCGGTCGGGTTGGCCCGGACGGAATGATTCGGTTCGGGTTCGGGTTTTCATTGAGCCGGGGTAGTCGCGGGCCGAGCCTACTCGGGATTTCCCCCCATAAATTGCAGCTCGAACTAGCCCTGCAATTGGAGTTGGTTCGGTTTCGACCTAGACCAGGCACAGGGCAGCCGGGCCGGGCGGGTTGCGGACTGGCTTGGACCTATTGTCACCCCTAACCGATACTTATAATTTTTTGAATGACTTGGCCAATTTAAATGACCCATTGCGAAAAACTATAGGCGGCGTCTCTTCGTGTAATTGCACTGTGTCTAATAATGTATCCACATCGCATGTCGCGTTATCTGTGCCCCGCGTATGTATATTTTTGCCTGTTTTTACTGTGCCGGTTAAAAGGCACGTTTACACATATATCGCTTGCAGCGGTAGTCATTGGGATGGAAATTACAAGGGACTAATTAGGCAATAAAAAATTTCAAAGGGTACAAATGACAATACGCCCCAAAAGAAATCGAAAGAAAGAGAAAATCTCACCTAAGAGAAATCTCCCCCTTCTCTAAAGAGATTAGGGTTTGACTGAAACTCAAACAAAAAAAAAAAAAAACAAAACAAAAAAAAAAAAACAAAAATCTGGAAACAAAATTCCCCCAAATTCATGTGAAACCCTCGATCCTTCCATCGATTTCGCCCAATTCCCGCCCGGATCTCCCGAACCTCCAACAAATTCGCCCAAATTACCAGCCGAGGGCTTCCCTATCCAGTAAAGATCGCACCGTTTTGGGGGTTCTTGTAGCATGCAGTCCGGCGGTGGGTCCCACGGTCGGAACCCCACAGATCCGCCGTCTTCGTCGTCGTCGCCGTCGTCCTCTGCCGTCTCGAACCAATTAGGGTTTGAATCGCAGCAGCAGCAGCAGCAGCAACTCAATTTGAGGAATGTGAGTGCGATTTTCCGGTCAGTTTTTAGTGTTTTTTGGGAGATCTGAGAACGAGTCGGCGGTTTTGTCTTGCGTCTCTTTTTCACTTTCCAATTTTGGGCATCACTTGCTTTTTAGTTTAAGTTTTTGTAAGTTACTAATAAAGAATTAGTGTTGTTTTTATTCTGGGAAAGTTAAATAACTTGTTGGAAATTAATAGTCTTTCTGTTAAAGGGTTTTATAGTTGCTAATAATTTTTAAAAAAAATTTCAAGTTGTAAACCTGGATACTTGTGTTTGGTCGAAATGTTGTGTAGCTAGAAGGACGAAACTGAACTGTTATTGAAGTGAGTATACTTTGTAGTTATACTGTATGATTATTGTTTTGGAGTGAAGTTTGAAGAGTATTATGTATGTGGTTTATTTGCGGAGTAGAACTTCCTGAGAATATGAAATGCGATGAAAACATGATAAGAGGTAACTTCATAATGTAGCTAACTAATTACTGTGTTTTTTCTTTTTTATTTGGTTGCAGCAGCAGCAGCAGCTAAGGAAACATGAAGGAGAAGAGAACCTATTACCAAGTAAAGGAGGAGGTGGGCTACATGGAGTCATTGCTGGGGGTAATTTCCCTTCGTCATCGAGTGTTCCTGCGAATCACCCGTTGAGGATGTTTGGCAATTTGCCTCAGCAGTTTGGTGCTCAGTTTCACGATGAGAACCAAAACAAAGGGCAGAATCCAGAACAACACCTTCAAAACCAAAACCAAAACCCAATTCACCAAGCTTACCTCCAATTTGCTATGCAAGCAGCTCAACAGCAGAAGACTCATGGGAATTTGATTATGCAACATCCTGGTAAATTTGGAATGGTGGGACCACCTGGAAGGGATCAGGATGCTCGTGGAAATAATCTGAAGATGCAAGAACTTATGTCTCTTCAGGCTGCCAGTCAACAGCAACAAGCAGCTGTGTTCCAGAAATCATCTGAACAAGAGCAAGGAGGGCGAGTGAATATGTACCAGCGGGCTGATCTGAAGCCGCCTCAAAATATGAACATGATAAGGCCCATGCAATCGGTCCAATCACAACCAAACATGGAAAATGCTGCAAACAACCAGTTGATGGCTCAGTTCCAAGCTTGGGCTATGGAGCGTAATATTGACTTGTCCCTTCCTGGCAATGCTAATTTAATTGCCCAACTTTTGCCAATGTGGCAATCCGCAAAGATGGCGGCTATGCAGAAGGCAAATGAATTGGGATCAACATCACATCAAGCATCTTTACCATCGTCAAAGTCACAGGTTATGCCTTCATCACTTGGAAGTGAAACTTCCATTCATGGGAATTCTGTGAGTGATCAAGTGAAAGGTCGGAAAAATCCTACATTCGGGATGGTATCTAGTAATGGGGCTACTACAAATCCAGTGAGGGCCAATAATATTCAGATGCAGCAGCAACTAGCTATTCAGAACAGGGAAAGTGAAAATGAGAAGGTCATTCGATCTTCAATGGCTATGGGTGATGGAGGAGGTTCAGTGATGCATCCCCCACAGGCTTCTGAGATCTCGAGTCAGAACACAGGTCTTTCAGGGACTAAGAATAAATCTGCTGTTGGGGCTGAGACCCTTCAAACCCAGTTCGGTAGGCAGTTGCAGCAATCAAATCGGCCATTACCGCAGCCAGCCATTCCTCCAGCAGCAGTTGTTGGTACCCAAATGCCATCTCAAGGGGGGCCCAGCCAAGCACCACAACGGCTTGGGTTTACTAAACAACAACTTTTTGTTTTGAAAGCACAAATATTAGCCTTTAGACGTATAAAGGTAATGAAGGTATATTTTTCTTTTTGTTAGTTGTGGACCATTTATGTATGAGGATCTTTTTGTTAGACGGTATACATATTTTGAAATGTTGTTTTATCAAGATGTATGATGAAATTTTTAGGGCAACAATTGTTACTATTGAGTAAGAAGAAAAGCTATCTTTATGAATCTTCACTGTTATAACCTACAATTGGGGTAAGATAGACATGCCTCTAGCCGACCATACATCTGTCTATCACAGTAATATTTTCTCAAATCATGACCATCCATTTTAAATTAAAATTTATTATCCCTTTTTAAACTATTCCTGTTTAAAAATATTAGCAAGAAATATAATTTAAATGCTAACACTTTTTATATTCTCATGAAGGCTTCTTTTATTATGTAAATGCTAATGGTCTCCTCATTATACAAATGCAACTTTCGTGATCACATCATTTTATGTAATCCGACATTTGAGCTTCTATATAGCTAGAGATTCGGAACTTTTTAGAGAAAATGCGATTTTTATGATGACATAATTTTATACATACGTGCATTTGAACTACGGTATATAGCTAAACATTTGGCACTATTTAGGGAGGTGCTTTTTTGTCCTTGCAGTTGGGCTAATTGCTACTCTTGTTCTGTAATTTAACCTAGTTGCAAGTGTTTGAAGGGCTTGCAACTAGAGAATAGTTGCAAGATAACCTTGAGTTGCAAATCACAACTTGCACTCAATCTTGTTGCAACTAAATCGCCATTATTCTGCTTTCATCTATAATTGTTACTGTAGCCAAACAGTTGCATGAAACTCAATTTGCGTTGAGAGGCAATTAAGTTGCAAGTGAATTTAGAAGGGGACGGAGATCCCCTTAGTGCTTTCTTAAACTTTGCAACATCTTACATGTGTCTTTTTGCAGCGTGGTGAAGGTGCTCTTCCACCAGAAGTACTTGAAGCCATTGTACCGCCGCCTCTTGAGTTGGAGCTGCAGCAGATTTTTCGTTCACAGGCAGTGGGTAACCATGAAAGCTCTGAGGGAAAAGTTCTAGAAGAGAATGTAAAGCATGTAAATGCTAATAATATCCCTCCCCTGCCCCCCCAGCTTTCTCCGGCAGGCAAAGGACATGGGTTGTTGAAGGAGGAATCTACCGCTGGAGAGGAAAAGACAGCTGTTGTTAATCACTTACAAGGATCAGCAAGTTCAACGAAGGAACATCTACCTGCACCATCTGTTAGGAAGGCAGAACAAAGCATTTCCATTTCTGTCAAAGCTGAGCAGGAGACTGAAAGAGATGGCCAGTTGATACCTGCTAAGGGCGATTATAATGCTGATAAGGGAAAAGGAATTCCTGTTTCTAGTGCCCCATTTGATGCTGGGCAAATAACTAAATCCGTTCCTAACAGTAGTGTAGCTGTTCCTAACAATAGTGCACCTGTTCCGAAAGATGCACCTATGAGAAAATACCATGGCCCATTGTTTGATTTCCCTTGTTTTACTAGGAAGGCAGAACCCTTTGGATCTGCTGCAAATAGTTCGAGTAGTTTGACACTGGCTTATGATGTCAAAGATTTTCTGTTTGAGGAAGGCAAAGAAGTGCTTACCAAGAAAAGAACAGAGAATCTGAAAAAGATTAGTGGGTTGCTTGCCATTAACTTAGAGAGGAAAAGGATTAGGCCTGATTTAGTCACGAGGCTGCAAATAGAAGAAAAAAAGCTTCGCCTTTTAGACTTTCAGGCTCGTCTTCGAGAGGAGGTTGATCAGGAGCAACAGGAGATTATGGCAATGCCAGATAGACCATATCGTAAATTTGTTAGACAATGTGAACGCCAGCGCATTGAACTGTCAAGGCAAGTTCAGCAGTTACAAAAGTCTGCAAGAGAGAAGCAACTAAAATCTATCTTCCAGTGGCGCAAGAAGCTTCTAGAATCTCACTGGGCCATTCGTGATGCAAGGACTACCCGTAATCGGGGAGTGGCTAAAATTCATGAGAGGATGTTGAAGGAGTTCGCAAAGAGAAAGGATGATCATAGAAACAAAAGGATGGAGGCACTGAAGAACAATGATGTGGATAGATACCGTGAAATGTTACTTGAACAACAGACAAATGTACCAGGTGATGCAGCTCAAAGGTATGCAGTTCTTTCGTCCTTTTTGTCTCAGACTGAAGAGTACCTTCACAAACTTGGAGGGAAGATAACAGCAGCAAAGAACCACCAAGAGGTGGAAGAGGCTGCAAATGCTGCTGCAACTGCTGCAAGATCTCAGGTAGGGAATTGATTTTTTCCTTTTACTTTATGAAGTTCAGTTATCAGAAATATAATCTTTTTCAGGTTATATAGGTTTTCGTTCCAAATTTTCTCTTGTTTGCATCTTCTTTCTTTTACTTCTGTGACAGTTTGACTAATTATTATTATTATCTCTCCCTCTTCTCCCTTTCTTTTTCCTCTCTTCATTTGCAGGGGCTTTCAGAAGAAGAAGTGAAGGCTGCTGCAATATGTGCAGGAGAGGAAGTTATGATCAGATATCAGTTTTCTGAAATGAATGCACCCAGGGACAATGCATCTGATAACAAGTAAGCTGATTCATAATCGATATACATAAAGCATTTATAATTTATAGTGGCTATTTTTTAATAATATTATCTGGAAAATGAAATGCAGCATAATCTTTCTTTTTTAATATAAAAAGTTAGAATAACACAGCTTGATCTTTACCAATTTTTATCTCTTGTTGCTACCAGGTATTATAATTTGGCACATGCTGTGTCCGAAAGAGTTACAAGACAACCGTCTATGTTGCGGGCAGGAACTTTAAGAGACTATCAGATTGTAGGTTCTGGAATTATTATGTATCTCTTCTGTTGTGTCCATTCTGATTATGTGTTAAAAAGTGCATTTCTTCATTTCCAGGTTGGGTTGCAGTGGATGCTCTCCTTGTACAACAACAAGCTAAATGGCATTTTGGCAGATGAGATGGGTCTTGGCAAGACTGTACAGGTCATTGCCCCTCCTTCCCCCTCCCCAGCGCTGCTTAATTCACCTTTTGATTTATTTATGAATCTGATACTTACATTCTAAAGCAAGGGCTATGGAAATTTGTTAGCTTAACCATTTCTGTTATGAGAGATCATGTGCTTCAGCTATATAGCCAACTCTTATGTTTTGAACAAAACAAATCTTGTTTGTTGTTCAAGCAGGTGATGGCTTTGATTGCGTATTTGATGGAGTTCAAGGGGAACTACGGACCCCATCTAATTATAGTGCCAAATGCTGTCTTAGTAAATTGGAAGGTAATTTTCTTTTAATTGTGTTGATTTTGCAAAATTTCCTTTAGAGATTTTGTTCTGATATATTTCCTCTTTATCAGAGTGAGCTGCATAATTGGCTGCCAAATTTGGCATGCATATTTTATGTTGGTAGCAAGGAGCAAAGGGCAAAGCTGTTCTCTCATGTAAGATGCCCAATTTTGATGTTCTTTCTTTGAGTCAATTCAGTTTGTTTGTTGGTGTATATATATCTATATATATATATATATATAGATGGATTGATGAAGGTGAATCAGTAAGATATTATTTACCATACTATGCATAATTATATCACCAATTCCAAAAGCAATCATGGAATTCAGCACACGTTAGAATGGAAAAAGCATGTGCAGCACATTTGTTTCGTACAGCCCATAATGTTAATTGTGCAAATATATCACGTGCATGAATTATCATTACAGCTTCGTATTTTATTGGATGTACTTGTAATTTTGGTACTGTCTGTGTAAAGTTTGCATGCTTTTCGTGTATCATTTTACGACAAGATTTGAACTAAAGTATTGCCTTTTCAAGTTGTTTGGGAGCATACTAGATTAGAGTCCATCTGTTGGTTGTATGTAGTCATCATTTATTGGCTATTGTTCTCTCATCTTAGCTATTGTAGTTGCAATAGAATGTCATGTAGCTGCACTTGAATGTTTATTTTCCTTACTGTTGAAGATTGCATGTGGATGAGCTGGCGGATTCATTCATTTGTTATGAGGGTTCTTTATATGCTGTTTATGCTTAGTTTGAATTTTACATGTGAATAATGTGGGTTTCTTGGGTGTTCTTTATGATATATCTCTGTTACTCTAGTTACCTTTTTTGGTTTTAAGTATTGTTAGAAGTGAAGTTGGTGAATGTAGCAGAGTGGATATTTTGAAGTTGTCTAATAAAACTGAATGTATGAAGGAATTAAAGACTAGTTTGTGAGGTTTGAAGTAAATAAGAAGAGGAAATAGGGAAAGAGAGAAGAATACACGTGTTGTATATTGGCTGTGTGATGACTGAATTAGTGAACTATGTATGGAGGGGGTTAATGGGTCTTGGTTTAGCTAGAATAAATTACTATTTTTCAGAAATTTATGCACAAAGTCTACATAGTTATCAGAATATTGTATTGTTAGAGCAAGAATATTGTATTGATAGAGCAAGTGCAATTGTTTCTCATTTTGCCAAAATTCCCATATTTTGGCAAATGAGTGAGTCGTTTCTTATTTTGCCAAATTTTGAGAATTGGTGAACAGGACATCGGTTTTGTTTTGTTTTCAGATTTAGCCATATGTAGTATTTTGCAATTTGCACCCTTTAGTTTTTGCATTGGAATATTTTGGAGATTTGTATTAAGATTTTGTTTTGAGCCTATATATAGGCCTTGAGAATAATGAGAAGCTATGCTATTATTGATTAAAAAAATTATTGTGTGTTGAGTTATTGCTCTGCATTCTTTTCATGTGTGTGTGATACCATAAGAAATTATTAGGATTTGTAAGAAATCCAAAAAAAATTTAGGGTCTGTGAGAAGCTCTAAACTATACCCCAAATCCCCAAATTATTAACTACCCAAACCATAAATCTCCACATCTCTCCTCTCTTTTTTCTTCTTCTCCACTGTTCCCAAACCCAAAACCTAAGCTCTCTTTCTCCTCCTCATGCCCCCTCTTCCTGAACCCAACACCCTGAGCCCCTCTCTCATCCAACCCCGCTCCCTCTTCCTGAACCTAACAACCCGACGCCCTTTGCTCATTCCTCGTCGCCCAGATCCTGATGCCTCGCTGCCACTGCCACCCCCAACGCCGACGTTACCCCATGCCGTCGACGCCCCAACAGCCACCCCCTCCTCCTTGCTGCCTGCGTCACCACCAAGACCAACCAACAACCTGATTGCTCATCAACTCCACTCCAACCCGACAATACTTTCTCTCCATTGCTACGCTTTCTTCGAACTTCCGATGACTTCTTTTCACTTTTCATAAATTTGTGATACTGCTTTATCATTTCTAGATTATTATCTGAATTTACTGTCGTCAACAAATAATGAGTGTGTGTTTCAACTTGCCAATTAGTGTACGAATAGTTATTGAATATCTTACTTGCTAATCACACTTAGGTATATTTGTTGATTGTTAGGCTTGAACTTAATTGGGTTTGTAAACTTATTTCATCTCTTGAAAATCCATCAAACTAGTTAATAGTTTTAATTTCTAACTAATCGGAATTACTTGTTGGTAAACTTAATCTTTTAATAATCATGAAAAATTCTCTACCTAGGGTTAAGTTTACATCAAGTACGTTCTCATATTTGGCAATGGATATGACAATTGCCCCCTAAATTTTAATTTTTAAAAAATTCGTCCGATCAATTTTTCAATTAAAAAAAGATTGGACGGAAAATGTTGTTCCGTCTGATAAATGAAAAACAAAAATTGGAGGGATGTAACAAGTTGTTTCGTCCCTCCATATTTTTCAAAAAAAATTCATTAAAGTCCAAGTCCAAGTCCCTACAAGTTAATCAAAGTCCAAGTCTCTTCAAGTTCGTCAAAATCAAAATTTCATCAAAGTCCAAGTCCCTCCTCCATGTTCATCAAAATTTCTTTATTTATTTATTTATTTCTCTCTCTCTATTTACTCAGAAATTTATATTTTCAGATTTCAGGTTTGTAAATTTTCATATTTTTTATGCATTTTTGTGTGCTCATGTTATATTGAAAATAGCAAATATCTCATCAACAGTTAAATTTCATCATTTTTCACGTTCTAAGAAGTTGGATTTTACACCTCCATTTATAATTATTTTTCAACATATACTAATAGAAACATGGACTTTTATTTACAACCAATTATTGTTTTACTATTCAAATTTGAGCTACATGATTGTTGTTTTACTGTTTACAAGACTTTCATATGTTGTATCGTTCCGAAGGACGTGCCGTAGGCACGTGCCCACGGGCAAATCTAGTTCTATTATAGTACTCATTGATATTAAGTATCATACTGTACTAGTATAGCCCTGTGCAATATTACACACTTTGAAATGACGGTGATAAAAATAATAAAAACCGCTATAAATAATTATGCATAATTAATAGCTAAAATAAAAACCTTAAAAAACTTTTTTGTTTTATGCTATCGTAGTTTTAAAGACACTGCAAAACTATTAAAATCTTGTATCCCAACATTTATGAATCAGTTTAAATAAGTCACTACCATAATCCTGTGAAACAAAGCACATGTTTATAAATTTATGAAAAACTAATAAAATTTCTTGTAAAATTTGAGAAGAATTTTACATCGAATAAAAGAAATCTATTTAGGTCTAACAAACCATGATGTACGTATCATACAAAATATGCAATATACTTATATACATTGGCTTGATACAGACCGAAATTAGGAAGGCTTCTGCTGCGAATGAATGTCATGGTTTGGGTTAGTTTTATTCTATTTCTAGGTAGTTTTCTTTTAAGAAATTCACCAGTTATGAAAAATAGTCAAGGATTTTAAGGATTTATTTAAAGATCGATGATACTTCATGAAGAAAATAATCCTAGATTTAAGTTTGTTTTGAGGACTTGATGATATTTTAAGAAATCTCTATCAAACTTAGAACTTAAAATAATTTTTTCATGATTTATTGCAAAAAATGAATCACTCAAACAGAACAAATAATTTAGAAAAATAAATAATTCGAGTTATCTTTAATCACTATTCAGAAGATAATTTTAAAACATAACAATCAATCGAAGTTATCTAGACACAAAACATTTGACAATTGAACAATTATCAATTAGATCGCTAAGTAATTAGGAAGGAACAATTATCAATTAGATGGCTAAGTAGTTAGGAAGAAAATGAGTTGATAAGTTGAAACTCTGTACTCATATATTATAAAAATATGGTTGAGGATCTCGCAATTGTTTTCCATGATTTAAAAATTTATTGAGGAGGTTGAAGTAGGTTCTTTTTTCATGTATCTCCATTTGTACAATCATTGGTCACCATATAGCTTACTTATAGATAGTGTAAGGCTTATAACATGTCTTGCCAAATAGCCAGAGCTTACGCAAGTCCAACGATCACAACTCAGCACAAAGATCTTGCTTGTCACGGTTCCTGACCTATGCAATAGCAGCTGAATTTGGCGTCACCTTAGCCAAGTGTTGTTGATTTTTCGGATACTATAGGCCATTCAAAGTCACCACTCGACTGAGATTGAGTTCAGGTTCATTGAGGTGACATCTTAGAAGTTCGTTCGAAGATTAGAGAATAAGGATCTGTGGTTCCCTTGGCCTTGCTTTCTTTTCTGAAAAATTGTTCGAAGTGGCATTTCTACAGATCATTCATGTATAATGCAAGATCATGCCATCTCTTATAAAATTTTACCTTAAAGTAATTCATGGAAAATACAAAATTACACTTCTCCAAAATTAAAAAAAAAACATTTTCTTGTTTCCTAATCTGTCATTTCTTTAGGGAATCACTTTTTTTTATTCTTCTTGGTCTTTAATAACTATTTTGATCAATGGACCTAAGCTAGCTTCTCTATTTTTTATTTATGAAAAAATATGCAGGAAAGATGTAGAAAAAATGAGTCATGAAATGCACAGAAGAAAAATGAATATAATAAAAATAAGTAGAAGCAAAAGATAGATTATTTACAATGGATAACAAATCAACAGCGATAACTAATAAATCAAAATTACAAATTCAATAATCAAGCATTTTATGAATTTAGTTTAAAATGAAAATCATAGAGCAATTAATTCTATGCACATTGCAAGTTGAAAATTTCAAGCAAAATAATCAAATCTATAAGCAACCAACTAAAGCAGTGTGGAGGAAAATCTGAATGACCAGTTTGTGAACAAAAAGAGCTACTTATATTATAAGAGGGTAAAAAAATTACACATTCAAACACACATTTTATCTCATTGTAGTCGAAGCTTATGAAATGAGGATGAAGTCAATTCTCTGGTTACTTGTCAAAGCACCAGAGCACTCAAAATTGCCTTAACACTCATTATAAGTTGTGGTTACAAAATATTTCAAGAAACAATATTACAAATCGGAAGGCTATGTACGTACACCTAAAAGTGTCAAATAGTGGGCAACATAAATGCTCATAAGAAAGGATATAAATATGGCTAAATTTGAAAAACATCCCTTGAACTATCCCCTTTATGCAGAAAACCTCACTGAACTATTTTTTGCGCAGAAAACCACACTCAAGTTTAGTTACAAAAAAACCCACTCCGACGGCCTGACCTTTCTGCTAAAGTTGAGTGAGGTTTTTTGACAATAATGAGAAAAATGCATGATGTTTTCTGAACCAACTTGCAAAGATGAATGAGGTTATCTAATACAAGCAGAAAAGTTAGATGTGTTTTTTTGAAAATATACTTCATGGGGTTTTTTTGCAACCATACTTCAGTGTGGTTTTCTGCGCAAAAAAAAGTTCAGTGAGGTTTTCTGCATAAAGGGGATAGTTCAAGTTTTTTTTTTCCTTCAAATTTAGCCTATAAATATTTCTATGCTAATTAGCTTCATGATATTATGATTTGCTCATTGGTAGTGATAAGAAAGTCCCCAAAAAGAGGGAGGGTATCTATGCTCAAGTAGTTAGTAGATTGCTCAGTGGCATTGGACTATAGTATACGATTGATATAAACCCATTTGTCCTATTTTCTTTTGCTTAAATTTGCATAACTTGTTGTTAAGTACATATTTGTTG
Organism: Hemerocallis citrina; assembly: GCA_017893485.1. Taxonomy (NCBI): domain Eukaryota; kingdom Viridiplantae; phylum Streptophyta; class Magnoliopsida; order Asparagales; family Asphodelaceae; genus Hemerocallis; species Hemerocallis citrina. Next base: position 362,351,625 of record CM030358.1, on the reverse strand, counting down.
TTAAATATCGTGTTTATATCTTTTGCATGACTAAAAATTTATGTGGCAAAATAAATGTTTAGAATGTAGCTGAAAATGTGCATTTGAGTTGTGGATAATAAATTGACAATGAAAAGATTGTAAAAACAACTAAAAACATAGGAATGCTACCTAGAGACACTATTTTCCCGAAAAATAATACAAGCGACAGTTAATGTTCCATATGCATCATACTGGTGCTGGAATG